>CANXYI011778943.1:0-16418 GCA_948208565.1 Hura crepitans
GTGAATAGCTTTCCCATTTAGAGTTCTACTAGGATTAGGAATCAGTGCCTGAATAGGAATTCCACACTTCTAGAAGTTTTACGTCGATAAGTTTTTGCGGACCTATTTGCCTTAGTTCGCATGGACTTGAGCATGGTTGGGTTATCTGTGTGGACCTCATAGCATTAAGTCCGTGTGAACTTATGCCATAATGGTCCATGTGGACTTAGTTTTAGGTTACTTGCCTTGTTGCTTGAGCCTGTCTCTAGTTATCATCATCAGCCCAAGCCCTTCGCTTCCACCAGAGACTCTCATTTTTTTCACAATTCGGGTTACACTGCAAGCTTTTTAGGTCAGGTCAAAGTCTAAATGCATAAGAAAGTCCTACACCTAAAATCGAGGTGTCTACAATAGGCTTATACAATATATAGCGTACCTTCTCACTTTTAAGAATTGTGCTTAGATTTTAAACGTACCTATTAAATTGGGCCTAATCAACTTGTTAGAATAGAGTATAGACTGTAAATTTAGGTTTGTTAAACTCATGATGCAATGTGAATACCCGTATGTGACTATTAAGAGACATATTAGTGCATGATCACATAAATGAATGTATTTTATAAGGTCTTTTGTAAAATCTATATATGCTCCTGCTATTTTATTATGAGCTAATAACCCTAATATGGATCTAAGAAAACTCAGTGGTTTTCCTATTGAGATAGTATCCATTTATTATTAGGGTTGAACTTTGGGTTTTCACAATAATCCTAACCCATAATAAAAATGGTAGGCAACTTATGCCAATTGCATTTTCATACAACTTTTTATCAATAAGTCACTAACTCAAAGTGCATATATATCTTATACACATTTCCTTAATCTGCCTCTAGAACTATTAACCTTAGGTTTGCTCAACAAATTAATGAATTATCTAAGACGAACCCATTAATATACTTATAATATATTTGACATAGTGTGAGCTTGGCTTTGCCCAAAATTTAAACACTAAGAAGAACTATAGTTAAAACTATATTAACAAAAGGCTTGCAAGTCTTAGTATTTACTTTGAGGGATTTCTTCTATTTTATTCCCATCAAAGTTGAACACTTTGGAATGTACATGCAAATTTAATCTCATTAAATATAAGATCTAGTTATGAACTTTTATTACATTGATTTCCTCAAGCTAAAGGAAACCAATTCGAGCTAGACCTTAGGTAGTATGCATGAATTACAAACCTAAAAAGTAATAAAAGAACATTTCTAACTATTTCTTATCGATCCTCCTTGGTAAGCCTTCTTCTTCATTTGCTCCTCGCATTTCTTCTTCCTATTCTAACCCTATGTAATCTAATTACATAATAAATAATTTAGAAGACCTCATGTTACATGTGAGGGTAATTAGATGAGAAAAGATACACAAATAAAAATAAGAGAAAAGGCAGGGACACAAAAGCCTAATTTAAGTAAAGAAAAATTTATGCAATGTAGATCAATATCATTAGTCTTTGTCTATAACTAATCATCATGCCAAACTAAGACCCTTAACATTCATTTCTAATGTATCACATCCATTAAACCTTGAAAATTTTGATTACGGTTAATTACTTTGATAATAACACTTATAAAAAAGGCTCAATTTATCATTTATGGGCTAGTCCATTTTTTAAGCCTTTCCATAGAGAATTAATCATGTTAACTATGCCATTTAATTATTTAATCTCATCAAAATATTAAGTTACATCTATCCATTTATAGAGTTTAAATCCCATTAGAATTATTAAGCAATCATATTACTCAAGGCATAACATTTAGAATTAGATTCATGTGTAAGAGGAATTACACATAAAACATAACTAATTACTCTAATTTATATGTGATATCTCTTGTACATATTAGAAGAAAATAATTTATAATCTAATTAATTAATTTGGAATCCTAGTCTCGTTAGCAAAATAAATCAGTTTAGGATTAGAATCAAATTTCTACTAGAAATGACAATTTCATGTAAAAATTCTAGCTATCATTATTAATAGTATCACATATGAAAAATATGACTAAATTAATCAAAACATGGTTCAATTTAATTTATTTTATGATGATATATAATATACATTTCCAAAAAAGAAAAATTCAATCATATTGAATTTTAATTTAATTAAAAATCCTTAAATGATATATCGCTAAGAATCGAATTTTACGCGAACCATTTACAACTTGGACCATAGAATTGACCAAAACAACTTCAAATTAGTTCTAATAGCTATTAGCACCCTTTTTAAACCTATAATAATCAAATTTATTAAATAAAACTTACCTTTTGAGACTTAAAACCCACGGCAAAACTAATCGAGAAAATTTACCTTTATGCAATTCAAAATTGTGACAATCTTGACAATCAAGGAAGTTTATGAGTCCCATTCATGTGCAAATAATTTTTACCACTTAAAGAAATCTAACTAACATAATAAAATCACATATTCATGATATATTAGTTTTGGAATTATTAGAAGCCAATTTGATTAATAAACATAAAACTTATGAACTAATTAGTTTTGCACCACTCCAAAACTAATTAATTTGCTTTGATCGTTTTCCAGTTTAAAAAATTTTAATTTTCATCCATAAATGACTGGAATTAAAATCAAAATTTATCTCATTATATATTTAATCAAATCACCAAAATAGCAATTGAATTATCGGTGCACAAAAATCAATGTTGAAGACCTCTCCTATACATATAAGCCTTCTATATGCATAAGAGGGAAAATCCTCTTTTAATCATTTCTTTTAGCACACATTGATGACAAATTATAATTTTCAATTCATGCCAAGTAATATTTAACAACATTAAAAAAAAATTTGAATAGCAAAAATAAGAATTATAAGACCTTATAGAATCAAATGATCATAATATCACATATTATGATAAATTAATCGTAACTATAATTCCCAATTATTTTAAACCTTTCAAGAACCTGACTTTGATACCATTGCTGGTATTCTCAAGGTGTACACAATGAAATTTTAAATTTTTTGAGAAAACCATATGATGGTAATAGATTCAAAAGATTTAAACTATGTTAACAACAAATAAATTTGCAGCATTTAGATTATTTACCATTATTAACTGAACAGTAAATCCTCTTCTTTTGCTCTTCTCATTAAGTTATCACAAACAATAATGATCCATTCTAGAAACACTCCAATGTATCCACATGATAAGTTAAGGAAAGGGGGTTATACAAATTGCTAGGGGCTAGCAAGCAATTCTTGTGGATAAAGAAAGAAGAAAAGAATTTATGTGTAAGGAGATATCTATGCATGTTCTTGCAAAGATGATGGCTCTCTAGTGACTAATCAATATAGGTGTATTTATAATCTTATAAAACCCTTTTTAGGTTAGATTTTATGTCCAAAATTTTCACCTAAACTCATCAAAGAAGAACCCATAGATTGGGCCTCTTATAGTCCTATGCATATAGCCCTATTACTAGGCTTATATGCATACTTCTATCTATATTCAAGGCCGATCCTTTTAAGACTCATCAATGCACTAATTTGAATCAACTTATTGCCTAATTTTAAGATCCTTTAACATTTAAAATGTCCATAAATTAGACTAACCACTTAGGCTCAATAAGGCCCAGTTTCTAAAAACCCTAATTTTGGACTTTAGACACCAATTAGTCTTTAAGCCTAATTATTCATTATTTCTTTTTAATTCATCTTTTAATGATATCTCATATCATTGAACTTGTGATGCCTCTCACCTAGTCTACTCCCAAATCCAAATGAGGAATGATACACAACAAATATCAAACTTACCCTATTCCTTATTACTTAAAAAACTTTGAACAAGCTTGATTATCATTAAAAACACATGATTAACAAAAGTCACTTGATTGTTTAGGCTATTCGAGGTAATCATGTGAAAAATATAATAGCATAATGGCTATCTAGTGACATTATCCCAAATAGGATCCCATAAGGAAACACACTTCTAAAATCTCAAACATCTTAGCTTTGACATCACTAGAATCTCAATATCATCCCAATATATATCATCCACACAAACTCATAGCATACATCAAAAGCAATCTCAACATAACACCTATATATATACATATACATATATATATATATATATATATATATATATATATATATATATATATATACATACAATCCATCTTTTTAAGAGTTACAAAATAACCTTTGAAATAGGTACACTAACTATAACACTTATCACATCTCATGGACCCTTCTAGTCCTTCAGATATCATATTATCATCATCTAACGCATAGGAAACATAGGCCTCAGGCCACAATCAAGTAATCACATAGAGCATCAGGCTCATTAAATCACACATATAAGGTACTCATACATAAAAGGATTAATAACTGATTATTACAACATAGTTTGTTTATACATATATATAATTAAATTGCTATGTTACTTTATATACATCATCTTTACTTTCCCCCACCTAAGTGCATAGAGTGAAAAAATTATACAAATGTACATTATCAACCTTCTCAAAATTATCCTCAAAACTCTTTACATGCTTTACGAGGTGACATCTTTGTTCTTAGAACCTACGTAATGAAATAGGTATACTAACTATAAAATACTCAATGGTGAATTCGAACATTAAAAACATGTCCAGCAATTTATCCATACATCATATTCCTATTTTCATCTAACTCCATTATCTAGGTTTAACTTGGAGCTCTATCATGCAAAATTATTATTTTACCCTTGGAATGTTTTTATTTGTAAATCATCCAATTAATCTTTATAACTCATATAATTTATCTTTTGGATCATATTAATTATTTTATGCACAAGCTAGACCATTTTAAGCCTTTACACCCTATTAATGGAAAATTACTAAAATGCCCTTATGTTATATTTCACAATCATATATATAAATTTATTAATTTTACTTAATTATTTCAACTAGCCCATCTGAGGAGACAACCTTGATAGACACTAGATCTAGAGGGAAAATAAACTAGTGCAGTAGTCCCTATTCTAGACCTGTGCCACTGTACTAGCTAGTTTACATTCTAGCACCTAAGGTGCAAATGCCAAAAAGTTGTCTGCCCAATAGACTAGCCTATTTAACTAGCTAGTATAGTGATCCTCTAGGATCTTGACCATTGTACCAGCCCTATTTAAAGATTTAAGATGTCACAAACTAGTCTGCATAGCAGACTGGTCTATTTATCCCATTAGTACAGTGGCCCTTTGAGACCTATGCCATTGCATTGGCAAGAAAATGTACATCATGTGAATGTTAGAATCTAATCTGACTATCTGACTAGTACAATGGTCTAAAATGGACCTAAGCCATAATACCAGCCCTATCTAGAAGTCAAATAAGATTACAATTGCAAAAACCCCTAAGTTGATCGGTCAACCCATCCAATAGGTGTTTATATAGTGGGACATTTAACATCACTCCATGTACACTTCTTTTCTAATTAAGTTTTTATAATTTTTTAAACCTAAAATAGATAATTATAATTTTTACTACACAATTGGAAATTAGCTCGATTTGGTATAGCTGTAAATAGGCTATACCAGGTGAATTATCAAGGAAATAATCAAGGATATAATTGCTAATAATCATGTTACATTATACTAAATTTAATTCCATAAGTATTTCATAATTTTAGGCCATTTACTATTGAGAGGATTTATTATTTCAGGTAATGGTCATTTAAGATAGTTATAGGTCATTGTGCTAAAATTGTGCTGACGTATTTAGATTTATTTCAACTTATTTTTCAGTACAGTTTTCACCAGTTATGTCAAGTATTTATAGGCCTAAAGCAAATCACAACTTAGGCTAAAAACAAGGCCAAACTTAAGTTCACATGCCATTACCATATATTACACTATACTAGCCATTATAGGCACAATATTCAAGCATATTATGCAAGTATATACCATAGCCCTTAAAGGCAAAACACAAGCCACTTTTCACACATCATTTCTAGCCAAACTTAAGGCTATTATTCATACTAATTCTTGCCTATATTACATAAAACTTTAAGATATACTTTACCCTAGTTTCATGCCAATTCTACATAATGCATTACATGTACATTATCTCACAACATTCATGTACATAAAGCTTGAACACATGCTATACTTACCATGCCTCCCCTATGGCATTTATACCTCTTGGCCATTAAAGGATTTATTCCCATTAAATGCACTTTTACATCATTTATCATGCATACATCTTAAACACTACCATGCCAACATCCACATACACATATATACCATGTACCATGCTTGCCATGCCACTTTACATGGCTTACATGTCTCGGCCATGGTGAAATCACCACACACTCATACATACATCCCTCTTCTTACATGCTATATCATTGATTCATGCATCAAGCACTACATAGGACCATTAAAACAAACTATGCACATTCACAAATTTGCCATAACTCTCTGTTGTATATACCCTTTATGCCAACAGGCATTCTTCCATCAATTTATGAGGAATTCCATTACATACTAACTTTAAACTCATCAATTCATTCCTCAGGCACCCTAAACACACATCAAGAATGATTAACAAACCCTAAACACCATGAATACCTCTCAGCTACTAAGTGTTTAGCATCTATATTGCCTCTTTTCGTCAAGTACCTGTACAATTTACATATCAATAAAATATATACACTATATCTTAAAGCATCTACCTTCCTAAGCTAGTTTACATGGTTAACTCATTCTTAAACCCAAAGAGAGGCTACTAAAATTTGAAGGACATAAAGGGAATAATTGAATTCACTTACCTCACACTTGAAAGAAGGAAGAATCCATACTTTAAGCCACTTAAAGCTCACTTCTAGCCTGTCATGTTCCTTTCTCCTTATATCTTTAAGCTTCTTTTTGTTTCAGAACACCTCAAAAGTAATAGAAATCCATCCCCATAGATGTTAGGCATCTCAAATAATCAATTCTAGTGAGAAAAACCTACGAAAAACTCAAGAAACCACAAAGAAATTAACCTTGCCTGCTTATTGGATAGTTTCTATCCAAGAAACTTTGGGGTGTTTAATTCCTTCTTGAAAGCTCCTTTTGTTGTAATTCTTTTTCCTCTAAGCCCCTAACACATCAAAATAATATTTGATTAGCAAAAATTCTAGAATTGAGTAGAAGAGGATGATGAAAATGGTGATTTAAGGTGAGGATGGCATCGATTCTCTTACTGGCAGCCAAGGGAGGAATGTGTTTTATTTAAGTGGCAAAGTCCACATGTCTACTAATCTTGCCACTTATGAATGGCCTTAAGCCAGTTGGCAAGTGTATGGGTGGGTCTGCAACCACTCGAGCCATCAGAACATGTATCAATTTTTTTGCTAACATAAAAAATTCACCAAAATTCACATGGACCTAAAAAAATTACACCGTTTGTTTTAAAATTCATATTTTAATCCCCTCTACATGCTCTTAAATTTTTACGGCCAAATTCCATTGATAGTGCAGTTTTTAGACTACCTTGATTTGTAGGACATCTTAAAAAATTATGAGAATGTACCAATAACCTCAAAATTTAAAAATTCATTCATCGATGGACTCAGTGGAATTTTTAAGCTTTAGGGTCTATTATTTTCAAGTCCATCTAGGCTCATCCTGGGTCATTCCCGACCCGAAAAATATTTATTGTACAAAGTGGCAACTTATAGTCTAAAATTAATTATTGGTTTTGATAAATTTAAAAATTTTTCCTTTTTCATCAAATTAAAGCCCCTCGAAGTCTAATGACTGGTGGTATTACCTCGATTTATGTGCAAGTGACCTAACACCCCGAGCACACTTCTCAGACCTAGTGGCACTATTCATAAAGCCTCAGAACACGAGTGTTACATTTCTTCCCCTCTTAAGAAATTTTCATCCTCAAAATTACCTAGAGCAAATAAATGAGGATATTAAGACTTTATCTACTCTTCTAGCTCCTAGGTAGCTTTTTCTATATTATGGTATCTCCATAGCACTTTGAATAGTGGTATGGACTTATTCCTCAATTGCTTTATTTCCCAAGCCAAAATCTGCATCGATTCTTCCTTATAACTTAGATCTAATTGTACCTCAATATCAATCATCAAAATCACATGTGATGGATTTGATCTTTACCTTCTGAGCATAGAAACATGAAAAACATCATGTATCTACTGTAGCTTAGGTGGTAGTACCAGCCTGTATGCTAGAGGTTTGATGCTTTCTATAATCTTATAGGGTCCTATGAGCTTAGGATTTAATTTTCCCCTTTTCCCAAACTTTAGCACCTCTCTCTATGAAGAAACATTCAGGAACTCTTTTTCACCAACTGTATACTCAATATCTCTTCGTTTCAAGTCAACATATGATTTCTATCTATCCAGAGTTGCCTTTAGCCTTTCTCAGATTAACTTCACTTTTTCTTTAGCATTTCTGATTAAATCCACACTAGAGATCTTTCTCTCTCTAACTTCACTCTAACACAAGGGAGTCATGTATTGTCTACCATATAATGCCTCATATGAGGCCATCCCTAAGCTAGCCTAGTAGCTATTATTATGGGCAAACTCTACCCAGGATAAATAATGGTTCCAGTTACCCTTAAGCTCAATAGCACATCTTTGTAACATATCTTTAAGTATTTATATCACCCTTTTTGACTATCCATCAATATAAGGATTAAAGGTTCTACTATAAGCCAGTCTGGTGCTTAAAGCTTCCTGCAACTTCTTTTAAAACTTAGAAGTGAAACGTGGATCCCTATCAAAAATGATCATCACAAGTATACCATGTAATTTAACTATCTCATCCACATATAGTCTAGCTAGCCTCTCTAAAGAATAATCCATCCTGACTAGAATAAAATGAGCTGTCTTTGTCAATCTATCCATAATTACCCATACAGCATCACATTTACCTATAGTCAAAGGTAAACTAATTATAAAGTCTATGGTTACCTTTTCCCATTTCTAATCTGGTATTGTTGTAGGATACAACAATCCAGAAAGAACCTGGTGCTCAGCTTTCACTTGTTAGCATGTCAAACACTTAGCAACATACTTTCCCACATCTCTTTTCATCCCAAGCCACCAATAATGAGATTTTAGATCTAAATACATTTTCATGCTCCTAAGATGCATAGAGTAAGGAGCCTCATATGTCTCCCTAAGTATCTACAACCTTAAGTCATCTGTTCTAAGTACACATAACCTATTCTAATAATACAGATACCCCTCCTCTATCAACTCAAACCCTATAGCCTTCCCCTCTTTAGCCTTACTTTCTATCTAAACTAGTTGTTCATCTTTCATCTAACTTTCCTTGATCTACTATCAAAAGTCTAGCTTAACTTGCAACTCAGCCAACATAGCTTCTTTTAAAGTGTATTGCAACTTAACATTCATAGCTTTTAAAGCCATCATAAATTTCTTGCTCAAAGCATCTACCACTAGATTAGATTTCCCTGGGTGGTAATCAATCAAGCAATCATAGTCCTTAATCAGGTCCAACCAATTCCACTATCTCAGGTTCAATTCCTTCTAAGTAAAGAGGTATTTCAAACTCTTATGATCTACATATATGTAGCATTTTTCTCTATACAAATAGTGCCTTCATAACTTCAGAGCAAACACAATGGCAACTAGCTCCAAGTAATAAGTAAGATAATTCTCTAATATGGCTTCAATTGTCTTGAAGCATAAGTTACTACTTTCCCATTCTGCATCAAAACATACCCCAAGCCATTCAGTGAAGCATCACTATACACTGTAAAGTTCGTAACCTATTCAGGTTGAATAAAGATAAGAGCTTTTGTCAACATCTTCTTTAATTACTCAAAACTGGCTTGACACTTATTATCCCACTAAAATCTCACATTCCTTCTAACAAGTCTAGTCAAAGGAGCTATAATAATGGAGAACCCTTTTACAAATCTCCTATAATACCTAGTTAAACATAAAAAACTTCTAACCTTAGTTACATTCCCAGGTGGTTTCCATTCTAGCACTACTTTCACTTTATTGGGATCAACCCTAATTCCATTTGCTAACACTATGTGACCTAGAAAAGCAACTTCACTTAGCTAAAACTCACACTTACTGAGCTTGGCATACAACTATCTCTCTCTTAAGGTCTATAACACCACCCTGAGATGTTGTTCATGTTCTTCTTAGCTTCTAGAGTACACCAAGATATCATCTATGAACATTACCATGAACTAATCTAGACAAGGTTGAAAAACTCTATTCATGAGATCTATAAAAGCTGCTAGGGCATTAGTGAGCCTAAATGACATCACCAAAAACTCATAATGCCCATACTATGTTTTAAAAGTAGTTTTAGGAATATCAGCTTCTTTAATCCTTAGTTAATGATATCCAGATCTCAGATCAATCTTAGAAAATACACCTACTCTACTCAAGTAGTCAAAAAGGTCATCTATCCTAGGTAATGGATACTTAATCTTCATAGTCATTCTATTCAACTGCCTATAGTTAATACTTAACCTAAGCGACCCATTTTTCTTCTTTACAAACAGCATAGGTGCTCCCTAAGGAGACACACTAGGCTTGATAAAACCCTTGTCTAATAGCAATTCTTTTAACTCAGCAAGTGCCATTCAATAAGGAGTAATAAATATTGGAGCTATACCAAGATACACCTTAATTTTAAAGTCTAGTTCCTTTTGAGGTGGTAAGCCTGATAGCTCATCAGGGAATACATCAGTAAACTTAAAAACAATTGGAATATGGGCTATATCAAAATTAGAAGAATTTAGGTCAATGGCATAAAACAAATATGCCTTACAACCCTTTTAAAGAAGTTTTTATATTTTAACAGTAGAGATAAGATTGTTCAAAAGACTTCTCTCACCATCCACTGTCATTGGCTATCTCTCTATAGTTTGAAGGGTTAACTTTTTAAGCCTACAATCATTCATGGCTTGATACTCTATTAGCCAATCCATCCTCAGGATTACGTCAAACTCATTGAAAGGTAAATCAATTAAATTAGAAAAAAATCTATACCCCTAAATCACCAGAGGACATCACCTATACTCTTTATTCACAAACACATATTACCCTATAGGTTTACTAACCCCGATGTCTACATCAACATTCTCAGGCTCTAACTGCTTATTTTATGCATTTGCAAAACAAACATAGGAATGTGTAGAACTAGGGTCTATCAAAGCAAAAATTGGAACATCAAACAAGTAAAAAGTACAAATTATGACGTTTTGTGCTGCAGCCTCTTCTCTAGCTCTGACAGCATACTACCTAGCTAGAGCATGAGCCTTAATTTTGGTACCCTAGCTAGCACTAGGCTGCTCCACCCTATTCTGCCTCTGACCCATATTCTGAGGTGCCACATTAGATGCCTATGTTTGAACACCTTGCGATTGTCTCTGAGGATACTCTCGTCTAAAATGATTTTTGGTACCACAATGATAACACTCTCCTCTTTTGGCTAGTCTACATCACCTCTAGTATTTTCCTTTGATAAGTGGTATAAGTGGGAAGTTCATCTCTATTACCTCATGTATTAAGAGTACTATTAACCCGAAGAGGTAATCGAGGTTTACTAGTAGATGCTTCTCCTGACCTCTGGGTCTATACCTGTCTTTACCCTGATACCCTATCTAATACTAGGACTTAGGCTAAGGTTATGCTTGTGACTGACCTTCTCTCCTCTTTTTACCATCTCTTGACACTATATTAGACTGTCCACAATAAATCATCTCTTCCTCTGAAAGAGGTCCCTCTTTTCTTATACCATTTCTTCCATGTCATATGCAACTTACACTAATACTACAAAAATCCTCTCTCTAGGAATGGCTATCTGCATCCTTAGCTCCACATTTAGTCCTAGAAAGAATCTCTTGCATTTTTCCTCCTCATTAGGAATAAATTTCTCAACATACTTTAAGAGTCTAGTAAAATGCTTTTCATACTCTGACACTCTCCTTCTTCCCTATTTCAAATCTAGCAATTCCTATCTCTTTTTATCCTTGTAGGAGTTAGGTATGTATCTTTTTTTGAACTCTGCAAGGAAAAATTCCCAAGTTAACTTTGCAGGTGTTTTTCTTCACTTAATAGTGTTCCACCAGTTATAAGCTTCTTCTTACAAAAGATAAGTAGCGCACCATAGATTTTCTACCTTGGTACAATTCAATTGCTCTAAAACACTAAATGTCCTATCTAGCCAATATTAAGCTTTGGTTGTATCTCCCTTATCCCTAGAAAGTCAACAGCTCCTATCTTTCTCAGCCATTCTAAAGGAGTCTTTTATGGAGGAACTAGTGGTAGAGGTGGTACTAGAGCTGGATGAGGTAGAGGTGAAGATGGAGCAGCAACAACAGCAATAGAGGTATATCTGAGCAAATTTACTATCTGTTATAACAAAGTAGGTGATGCTTTTGCCTACTGTTGGCTAGGCACTTGTGGCTATGGCTACTATGCAACATAACTAGGTTCAAATATGGATATATTGCCTACCACCTATATTATAGTTGGTGCAAAACTAGCCACTTCTTTGGGTGCCTGATCAGCTATATACTTATTACAAAAATAAAAACTTATCAGCCTCGGACAACATAATAGTTTAGAGGAATTTAAAACTTAGACATTTGCACTCATGTGCTTAGCCTATGAACATTAACCTATGCTCTAATACCACAAAATGTAACACCCTCTACTAGATTCCTGAAGAAACCCAATAAATCTGCACTTCCCACCAGGTTACCCATTTTAACTTCTCCTATGGTCATTCGTTTCACTTTTAATTAAACTGCACTAATCCCTTCCATTTAACTTCAAATTCAGCCATGTCTATTCTTATAGCACATTTAGGTTCATGTTATCATGTTTATACTATTACAAAAGGATTTTAATATAGTCAGAAGGTTTTCAAAAATCTAATAGTATAACAGCTGCTTGGGCCACTATCCCAAAATTCTACTCAACATGTAAACACTTCGATAACACTTATAACATCTTCTAGACCCTATATATCATCCTATCATCATCATCCAACAAATAGCAAACATAAGCCTCAAGCTACAATTAAGAAAACACATAAAGACTCAAGCTTACCAAATTACAGGCATAAGGTATTCATACACATAAGGATTAACAACTAATTATTACAACATAGTTTGTCTATATATATATACAATTATAATCCTATGTTACTTTATATATATCATATGCACTTTCCCCTACCTAAGTACATAGAGTGCAAAAACTATATAAATGTACATTATCAACCGCCTTAAAACTATCCTCTAAACTCTTCGCACACTTTACGAGGTCACATCATTATTCTTGGTACCTGCGCATCAAAATAGGTATGCTGAGTATAAAATACTCAATGGTGAATTCAAACATTAAAAACATGTCCAGCTATTTATCCATGCATCATATTCCTAATTTCATGTAACTCCATTATCCAGGTTTAACTTAGAGTTCTATCATGCAAAATTACTATTCTACCCCTAGGATGTTTATGTCTGTAAATCATCCAATTAATAATTATAACTCATATAATTTATTTTTTGGATCATTATTAATCATTCTATGCACAAGCTATAGCCTTTAAACACTATCAGTGGAAAATTAATAAAATGCCTCTGTGTTAAATTTCAAAATCATATATATAAATTTATTAATTTTACTTAATTATTTCAGCTAGCCCATCTTGAGAGACAACCCTGACAAACACTAGATCTAAAGGGAAAATAAACTAGTGTAGTGGTCCCTATTCAGGACCTGCACCGCTGCATCAGCTTAATCACATTCTTTCACCTAAGGTCTTAATACCAAAAAGTTGTTTGCCCTGTGGATTAGCCTATTTAGTCGGCTACTATAGTGACCTTTTGAGATCTCGATCATTGTACCGGCTCTATTTAAACATTTAAGATGTCATAAACTAGTCTGCATAGTAGATTGGTCTATTTGTCTGACTAGTGCAATGACCTTCTAGGACTTATGCCACTGCATTGGCAAGAAATTATACATCATTTGAATGTCACAATATAATCTGACTATTTGACTAGTGCACTGGTCTAAAATAGACCTAGGCCACTATACTGACCCTATCTAAAATTCAAATAAGATAGCAATTACAAGAAAAACCCTAAGCTGACTAGCCAACCAATCTAGTGGGTGTCTATTTAGTGGGCCATTTAACCTCAATCCATGTCCATTTCTTTATTGATTAACTTTTTATAATATTTTAAACCCAAAAATAGATAGTTATAATTTTTACTGCATAATTGGAATTTAGCCTAATCTAGTGTAGACACAAACAGGCTATACTAGGCGAATTATCAAGGAATATAATCAAGGATATAATTGCAAATAATCATGTTGGATTATACTAGGTTTAATTCCATAAGCGTTTCATAATTTTAGGCTATTTACTAACCAAGATATTTATTTGTTCAGGTAATGGTCATTTAGGATAGTTACAGGTCATTGCGACAAAATTGTATTGAGGTATTTAGGTTTATTGCAGCTTATTTTTTACTGTAGTTTTCACCAGTTAGGTATTTATAGGCCTAAAGCTAATCACAGCTTAGGCTAAAAACAAGGCCAAACTTAGGCTCACATGTCATTGTAATATATTGCACTATACTAGTCATTATAGGCATAAAATTAAAGCATATTGTGTAAGTACATACCATAGTCCTTAAAGGCATAAACAAGCCACTTTTCACACATCATTTCTAGCCAAACTTAAGATTATTATTCATACCAATTCCTACCTCTATTACATACCACTTTGAGTTATACTTTATCTCACATCATTTATGTATATAAAGCATGAACACATGCTATGCTTACCATGCCTCTCCTATTGCATCCGTACCTCTCAGCCACTAAAGGATTTACTGCCATTATATGAACTTTTATATCATTTATCATTCATACATCCTCAACACTACCATGCCAACATCCATATGCATATATATACCATGTATCATGTATTCCATGCCACTATACATGCCTTACGTATCTCAGCCATAATGAAATCACCACACACTCATTCATACATCCCTCTTCCTACATGCCATGTCACTAATTCATGCATCAAGCACTATATAAGACCACTAAAATAAACTATGCACATTCACAAATTTGCCATAAGTCTCAGTTATACATACCTTTTTATGCCAACATGTATTCTTCCATCAATTTACAAGGAATTCAATTACATATTAACTTTAAACTCATCAATTCATTCCTTAAGCACCCTTAAAACACATCAAGCATTATTAACAAACCCTAAACACCATGAATACCTCTTAGCTACTAAGTGTTTAGCATTCATATTGCCTCATTTTATGAAGTACTGACGCAATTTACATATCAATAAACTATATAACACCATATCACAAAGCATCTACCTTCCTAGGCTAGTTTACATGCTTAACTCATTCTTAAATTCGAAGAGAGGCTACTAAAATTTTAAGGGCATAAAGTGAATAATTGAATTCACTTACCTAACACTTCAAAAAATGAAGAATCTATACTTTAAGGCACTCAAAGCTCACTTCTAGGCTGCCACATCCCCTTTTCTTCATTTCTTCTAGCTTCTTTTTATTTCAAAACACATCAAAAGCAATAGAAATTGATCCCTACAGATGTCAAGCATCTCACACAATCAATTCCAGTAGGAAAAACCCAAGGAAAGCTCAAGAAAGCATAAAGAAACTTACTTTGGCTGCTTGTTAGAGAGTTTCTATCCAAGAAACTTTAGGGATTTTTAATTCCTTCTTAAAAGCTCTGTTTGCTATAATTCCTTTTCCTCTAAGCCCTTAACACATCAAAATAATATTTAATGAGTAGAAATTCTAGAATTGAGCTAAAAAAGATGATGAAAATGGTGATTTATGGTGAGAATGGCATCGATTCTCCTATTGGCAGCCAAGGAAGCGATTTGTTTTGTTTAAGTGGAAAAGTCCACTTGTCCATTAATCTTGCAACTTGTCAAGGGCCCTAGGCTAGTTGGTAAGTGTGTGGGTGTATCCATAGCCACCTTAGACATCCCGACACATCTTGATTTTTGAACAAACTTCAAAAATTCACCAAATTCATAAGGACCTCAAAAAATTTCACCATTAGTTTTAAAATTCATAATTTAATCGCCTCTACATGTTCATAAATTTTTATGGCAAAATTCTATTTAGAGGGCATTTTTTAGACTGCCTCATTTTTCATGCCAACCTTAAATAATATGAGAATTTGCTAATGACCTTAGAATTCAAAAATTCTTTCACTGATGGACTTAGTGGAATTTTTGAGCTTTAGTGTCTGTTCGAGGACATCCTGGGTCATTCCTAGCCTGTAAAATGTTTATTGCCTACAGGGGTAGCTTACAATCCAAAATGAATTATTAGTTTTGCT
>CANXYI011778974.1:0-10912 GCA_948208565.1 Hura crepitans
TCTTGCAAAATATCTGCAACGATTCAAATAGGAAGGACTTTTTTTCCTCGCAATTTTCTTGCTAAATTTTTTTAGCGATGCATTTTCTCAATTTTGCAAGAGATTTTTCCCTTGCAATTTTGTGATTTTCTTGTAGTGTTATATGGTTTTAACAAAAAAGTATTTTTAAGATTAATGTGCTTATAATGTTTCAAGTAAGAAGGATTAGAGTGAGAACGATAATGGTTATGTGTCGTCTTCTATCCAGATTTAGAAATGGGTTGATCAAATGGCATCAAATGCTGATTAGCAGCAGGAGTTAAGATGCATTAAAGATCTCCCTTGATTAAATGAGAAACTACACTATTGCATTAATGTTATGTTTTGACTATCATAAATGCCATATTGATGCCAGCAGATAAGGCCATATTAATAAGCTAGGTCTTGTATTTTATTGACTAAGAAAGACATAAATTTTATTTATTGTAATTTTCAGATGACATTGCTTGTAAATAGTTAAAAAAGCAATAAAACATTAGTATTCATCTAAATCTTTTGCCTTTTATTATTTCTACTATCACTTTGCATTTTTAACCACCCAAGTCAGTTATCCTTGGTAGTTCTTATCATCCACTCTTCATATTCTTCAAATGTGTAGAAACTGTAAGCATAAATGAGTCATATCTTTATTGATAAATGCCTCCATAAGTCGTGATAACCCTAGGAAAAGTAATAGTTAGATCTCAGCCTCAAAATGACAAAGGGTGAGTGACAATTCCTTACACTTCTCCAAACTACCTCACACAATAGTCTAGGATAAAAAAAAGTAACTCTATGCAATTTGACCAAGAGGATATAATTAGACTCAGTGCTACATTGCACATATGCTAATACAATCTAATGGGATATTAAACATATACTATTGTTAGTTAAAGCTTTTAAATAAAGGGCTCATTATTTGACATTAGAAAAGCAATGAACCATTGCATAAGGTAAGAGATGTTTCAGATAATAAGAATCAATAGCTTATGCTAGGGGATTAACTAGTAGATGTAACTTTTCCAAGATCTAAACCTTAAGAAAAAAGCCAATAGGAGTGAAAATTTAGAAAAGGGCTTCTTAAGCAAAATTTAAGCAAAAAGGTTGGGGTGAAAGCTTAAAAGGCAGTCCATCTAAAAAAAGTAACATGAAAACCTAAAAGGTATGCTATTGAAAGGGTACTTGAAGGAGAAGTGGGCTTCCATTTAATAAGTCAAAAGTATCAGATTTCACAACATCATTAGCCATAATAGTCTTAGTAATGATTAGAGAGAAAGGGTTCAGGCCATCCGTTATGTTGTTCAACATATCAATCAATTGATAATCACTTAAATTACCTTTTGAGGTGTCAATAAGATATTTAGTAATGAAGATATATATAAGTGCCCGTATAAAAAGATAGGATATCTAAATGATCATCAAATTGAGCCAATAGAGAGTCTAAGGCCGTAAAATCCTTATTTGGAACCCATCTTATAGCCATTAAATGAAAAATACCAAATGCTTGTATCACTTTTTAAGGATACTAGTGAACATTACTAAGGTAGGAAGGAAAAATTATAGAAGATTAGGAGACACTGAAAATGGCAAAAAAATCATCAGTTAGTGGGAAAAATTCCTAGTGTCAAAGTTGAAAAACATAAAACTCTAGGTCCCAAAAATGGTTTGTAACTTTTAAGCAAGGAAAATATAGGTGAACCTAATAAAGGCATTTCATACCATTAAAAGGAACCATAGAAGAATGCACCCAAGTTGAGGGTAAACCGAGAATTTTATAGAGTTCAAGAAAAATTCATCACCTGTGGGAGTAAGAAATTAAACTAGACCAATTGCCATAAGGATTTATGTATCATAAATGTACATTTACAGGCTAAAGAAAGAAAATGGTCATTTTGCACTAAGTAAAATTAGGCATTTTAGCCTTAGAGGAAATGGCCATTTTCGAGGAAACTGTCCATTTTCTCTTAGCCAAAATGTAAGTTTTGCCTAGATGGTTATAAAAATGGTCATTTTTTATTTACATGTAATTTTCACCCCAAGTCTTTTTCTTTCTAGCTTTCTCTCTCTAAAAATACCTTATACACTTTTATTATCCATAAAATGCCTCTAAGATGCCAACAAAGTGAATCAAGACAATAACCTAAACCTGAGCATGTAGCTCTACTAGACTGGTTAACCCCATAAGAGGTGAAAAAGTTTCGATAGCTCCCTAATGTTACCCTGATAGAGAACATATACATGTGCTTGCACACACTATAAGACTTAGGGCCGACTAAGTGACCTAATTAGTTAATTGCCTAAATAAGCTAGAAAGAATTCCTTTTGCTCAAATGTGTAGCCTATCCATAAGGCACTCTAGAGTTGTTTAGCACTTTAGAGTATAAATAAGTGCACTTTGCTGACACAACAGTGATTAGATTTGGGCCACAGGGGGTCTAATATGAGATATCAATTCTCTAGTTTTTAGAGTTACTACACTTTTAGATTAATAAAGCCCTGGAGTAGCTAGAAAGTTTTAAGAGGCACTAGACCTTTCTTGGTTGTGTTGACACTTTTTATCAAGCCAATAGAACCAAAGCCTCTACCATTCAAAATCTCCTACATCAATACCGATACCAAGTATCTATAGTATCATTCCTAGGGCATGTAGGCATCATCGACCAGGTGAATTGCATAGAGCTTTAAACATTATGGGTGATAGAGTAAGGTACTAACTATAAGAGTAAGGTACCAACTATAAGGGCAAGCTGTAAGCTTTTTCAAGCTTACATAGTACTCCAAACCAACAGTTATAGCATCACACACCTCTTTTAGTTTTTTCATTAACCATTTTGCTATAACATGGCAAGCACACAAGCTTTAATAAGAATAAAAAAAAGTTAAACATAATAAAAAGCCAAAAGAAGTCGCACCTGCCGAATAGAGGTAGCTCTTAGATAAAAGAAAATAAAAGTTGCACCTACCAACTAAAGCTATCTCTCGAATATAGGCTAATAAAAGTTGCACCTACTGAGTAGAGGTAGCTCTCGAATAAAGATAATAGGAGTTGCATTTATTGAGCATAGGTAGCTCTCAAATAAAAATTGATAAAAGTCATACCTATCGAGTAGAGGTAACTCTCATAGTAAAGCTGAAAGAAGTTGCACCTACTGAGTAGAGGTAGCTCTTGGATAACAACCAATAGAAGTTATAGCCCTTTCTAATAAAAGGATCTTCATTCCAAATAAAATTGACAAATGTTGAACCTATCCACTAGAGGGAGCTCGAGGAACATATTACTAGATGTGGTGATGCACCAACTAGGTACTTATCTCTTTTTTTCACCTCTTAAAAGTTAAGGGCCCATAGACACTGGATCATAGGGCTTCTGAGTTTAGATTACCTAATGTTGAAAAATGATAGCTTCTTAAAAATGTAAATTTCATTGTCCAACCAAAAAGTTATTCCTTAGGCCAATTAGGCCATATTTTCTTGTAAATAAAGAATTTGAGAAGAAAGAGGTCTTAAAAAAGGGGTTTTGCTTTTAGAAATGCACAAAAGAAGTTTTATTAAAATTTCCCTTCTTTGCCAAAATAGTGTCATTTTGAGTAAGAAGAAATAGCCATTTTGGCTTGAACTAACATGCTTATTTTTCCCTTAAAAAAAAGGCTATTTTGGCCTTATGTAAAATGGCTATTTTAGTGTAGATTTTAAATTCCTTATTGAATCAAATAAAAATGCCAATTTTTTTTTGTCAAAAAACCATTTTCTCTTGTAAATCGCCCATTATCATGGCATGCATCATGATTATAAATTGATGACCTTATCCAAATCATGGAGGTTGACTATTCTTGATAAATGTGCATTAACAAACATAAGAAACAATGTTTAGACACCTAAATATGCATTTTTAAGGATATTTTCAAATTTGTCTTCTACTTTCATTCATAAGTTAACTGGAAACTAATATAAAAACAATTATACATAGTAGGTTAGCTTGCTCTCTTTCTTTCCTTTTTTATCTGAATTATCCATCTACCAATCAAGTGTGGTAAATTTAATTTTTATCTTTTTATTATCCCTTTTGCATATTAAATGAGATAATCACTAGTTTGTATTTAAATTGATCTACTTTGTTCTTTATTTTTTATCATGAAATTGAATCATTTGTATGCCAATTGTATATAATGGTTTAATTTTGTCTTTTTCTTCATTATCCATTTACCAATTAAATGGAATGATATAATTCTTTATTGTTATCTATTTATCTATTTATTTTTTTATTTATTCTATATTCTTTATTTTGCTTATTTTCTTTACAATTTTAGTTTCAATAATCATGATTTCATGCCTTATAAAGGACCTAGGATTTGTTGGCTTAGGGCTTGTAAACTTGCTGTAATTAGTGTGGAAAATTGCACTGAAAAATAGACTAAAATGGACCTGAATGCCTTAGTACAACCTTGCCACAATGACCTATAACTATCTTAAGTAACCATTACCTGAACTAATAAATCCCCTAGATAGTAAATGGCCTAGAATTATAATATAATTATGTAATTAAATCTAGCATAATATATGGTAATTATTGGCAATTATCCTTGAGTATATCTTTTTTTTGATAATTCATCAGATATAACCTGTTTATGGCCATACAAGACCAGGCTAATTTCCAACTATGCTGTAAAAATTATAACTATCTATTATTGAGTTTATAATAGTATAAAAGGTTATTCAATAAAGAAATGGACATAAATTAAAGTGAAATAGCCCACTAGATAGACACCTACTAGATGGGTTGACCGGTCAACTTAGGGGTTTTTCTAGTTGCTAGTTTAATTGACATTCAGATAGGCTGATATAGTAGCCTAGGTCCATTTTAGACCATTATACTAGTTTGGCAATCAGATTAGACTATGACATTCACTCGAATTATATCTTTATTGCCAGTCCAGCAACATAGGTCTGAAGGGCCACTACACTAGTCGAACAAATAGACCTGTTTGCTATGCAGACTAGTTTGTGATGTCTTTAATCTTTAAATAAGGGTCAGTACAGTGGCCAAAGTCCTAGAGGACTAATGTACTAACTGGTTAAATAGGTAGTCTACCGGGTAGACCATATATTATCATTTGTACCTTCGGTGTATATATAAGAATAAGCCGATGTAGTGGCATAAGTCCAAAATAGGGACCGTTGCACTAGGTTATTTTCCCACTATATCTAGTGTCTATTAGGGTTATCTCCTAAGTTAGGCTAGCTGAAGGAATTAAGTAATATTAATAAATTTACATATGACTCTTAAAATGGCACAGGGGTATTTTGGTAATTTTTCCACTAATAAGGCTTAAAGGCTTAAAAGATAATAACTTATGCGTGTAATAGTTAGTAATGATCCTAAAACATAATTTACATTAATTATAGTGATTAATAGGATAATTCTTGGATAGAAACACCTTAGAGGTAAAATGGTAATTTTTTCTTGTTAGTTCCTTGATTAAGCTAGGATATCAGTATAAGACAAGACTAGAAGTAAAATTTATGGATAAACTACTGGACATGTTTTAAATGTTTGAATTCACCAATGAGTATTTTTATACTCAACATACATATTTCAGTGCGTAGGTACCAAAGTCAAGGACATCACCTCATAAAGCATGCAGTGGAGTTTAGAGGTCATTTTTTAGAAGCTTTATCATACATAGTTGTATGGCTTTTGCACTCTATGTACTGATGCAAGAGAAATAGGTGTGTTATATATAAGGGACATAGAATTGTATTTGTATATATATATAGACAGACTATGTTGTAATTAAGTAATGGTTAATCCTTATTGTGTATGTATGCCTTGTAATTGTTGGTGAGCTTGAGGCTTTATATGTTTTCTTGATTATAGCTTGAGGCATGTGATTGCTGTCTAATAGATGATGATGATAAGTTGATATTTAAGAGACTAGAAGGGTCCGAGAGATGTGAACACTTATTATCAAAGTGTTTCATGGGTTTTATAATTTTGGGATAGTGACCCAAGCAGCCGTTTTGTTGCCAAAATTTTAGGACATACCAAGCCGGGTTGAAATCATTCTGTAATAGCTTTAACATGATAAGATGAACCTAAATGGACTATAAGAAAAGATAAGATTGAGTTTGGAGTCAAATGGAAATCCTTAGTATAGAGTACATAAAAGTTAAATGAATGACCATGGAAAAAGTGAGATAGGTGACCTAGTGGGAAGTGCACCACTTATTAGGTTTCTTCGGGAACCTAGTAGGGGGTGTGATAATATCTAAACCTCAAGTCAATGTTGGAAAACACACCTACTCCTCTGAGCTAATCAAATAAATAATTAATCCATGGTGGTGTATACTTATTCTCGATGGTCACTTTATTCAACTATCGGTAATCTACACAAAGGCTCATAGAACCATCCCTTTTTTTTATAAATAGGGCAAGTACTTCCCATGGTGATAAACTCATCTAGGTAAAACCTTTATCTATTATCTCTTGCAATTGGATTTTCAATTTCTTTAACTCTATAGGAGCCATCTTGTAAGGAGCTATCGACACTAGCATTTTACTAGGTAACATATCAATCCCAAATTCAGGCTCTTGCCCTAATGGTAAATCAGGTAGCTCTTATAGGAAAACATCAACAAACTCCAATACAATAGGCATCGTACTTGCATTTGGTTTTATCTCTTATGGTATCATAGACATGGGATAAATAAGCTTGGCACCCTTTTTTTATCATTTTCTTGGCTATAACTATTGATATCATATTGGACATAAAGTCTGACCTTTTCTCCTAAAACTATAACCTCTGATCCATCCTTTATTTAAAGAGAGATCCACTTCTTTCTACAATCTACCACTGTATGATACTTGGACAACCAATCCATGCCTATTATTAGATTGAACTCATTAAAAGGCAACTTAATGAGATTAGTTAGAAACTCATGTCCTTATGCAAACAAAGGACACTCCTTATAGATATTATTCACTAAAACATGTTGCCCTATTAAGTTAGTAACACGAATCTCTATATCTAGCATCTCATATTATAAACCCTGATCTTGTGTCCATACAGTGTAGATATATGAATGTATGGAACCTAAATCTATTTAGGCTAAAATAGGTAAATCAAATAGTAAAAAAGTACACATTATCAACTCTAGTGCATCAACTTCTTCTCTTGCTCTAATGGCATATCCTCTAGCTAATACTCTACTCTTCGACTATCTCTAACTCAATCTCTTGCAATTTTTTTTATCTCTCTTCTAGGTAGAATCCATAGGCTTTGCTAGATAATCTCTAGCAATATAGCCTTTAAAGCCATATCCTCAACATACTTATGACATGGTCATCTAACATGTGCACTTGTGTCTCCTATTATAGTGCTCACATTGGGGCATTGGTGTATTCCTAGCTATAGAGTTTTAGGCATTGGTGGTCTGAATCTATTGTCTAGACATAAGTGTTGAACCTTGACCCGACTTGTTAGTTTTTCTCTATCATATGTATTTAAAAAATAAAAATTTTAGAAAAGCTAGCAAAGATAATGGACCTAAAAAATTGAAAATACATCATAAACAATAAATCCAGTAGCGTTTTATGATTTACTATAAAGGATAATTGTAATTTCCTTCCATAATCTATTTTCACTAATTTGTCACAAACCATAGTGATCCACTTTTAAGAAAACCTCCAAGGTAATCCATAAAAGAAGTTCTTAAAAAAGAGCCACTTGAAAATTTAGGTGCTAGTAGGATTTTCAACTGGTTAAAGGAAGAAAAAGAAATTTATGCATTTTCAATAATTTTATGTGGCAATTTTGTAGTAGAATGCATCACTCTAGTAGCTACTATAATAAAGATTATTTATACTTGAAATAAACCCTTTTTAGTTTAAATTTTAACACTCAAAATTTGCCTTAGGATGGACTAGAATGGATCCACTAATTGTGTCTCTTTCTATCCTATGCACATAAGCCTTTTAATAGGCATATATGCAATTTGCTTTGGCCCTACTATTAATAATCCTATGTGGCACTCCTAGGCCTAATTTTTTTATTAATAATTACTCTAATTTAAGGCCTTTTAAACCTTTTAAAATCCCATAAAAATTATATGCAAGAACAATTAAAATTTGGACTCAACAAGGCTAATGTCCAAAAACCATGATTTTCTAATATTTCTCAAGTAGGCCCTAAGACCATTTTTTTTTATTTCTTCTTCTTAATTCTTCTTCCAATGATATCCCATATCATTAGAATAATCAATCTTATTGAATCTTCCTCAAACTCCTTTTATGTTTGTGACCCTATGGGTTTCTTGAATAGCTTGGCAGTATATAGTGAAATATAGTCCTAGTCTAACTGGGACTTCATAGATTCAATCTTATTCTATCAATATCAATACACTAATTGATTTATCAATTGTATATAGGTCAAAAGAGGCATCTAGCCATGTGTTATTACTACCCAAGTGCTAGATAGTCAAGTGGTTTGACTTAACCCTTTCATATATTGTTACAATACAATAAAATCCTTTCACCATCTTTTACCTCATCTAGTTTTGAATATGGACTTGTTTCAACTCATAGCTTAATTAGTATGTCTAATTAAGCCTTAAAAATATTGCTATGATAATTTTACCTTTATTCCTAAAATGCCCTTAGTGAATCTCATTCACTCATGGCACTTTTCTCTAGCTAGAGATTCTTGAATGTAGATTAGTCATGAGAATTATGAGATAAGCTCCTTACTATAATTTGGGGTGATGAATCCTTTACTGATCACTACCCTATCTTTAAATATGTTATGGCATACACAAGCACCTCACTATGTATACTTTTTGTTTGAAGTAAAGCTTTGAAGTCAAAGTATGTCACTCTATATTTAAGATAGTTAGTGATCTTAAGTCTTAGGATACTTGCACCACTAATATGATAAGATACTTTCATAGTCATAGATTAAGTGTCCATGTGAAGATCTAATTGTAGGTCTCGAATCTACTTGTTAACTCTAAGTATTTCCATGCTTACAACTTGTGAGAACTACTTCTTGATCCAATCAAAAGCTATAACATGTGTTGATCAATCTACATTAACAATGTCTCATATTATTAATACTATGATCAAGGATATTTAGGTATATCACATTTGAATGCAATAAGAATCTCATATCATGAACACTTTATGATTTCCTCTACATTGTGATCATATACTAGGGACTTTATAACATGGTTTAAGACATTATAAATAATATATAAAATTACCTTGATATAAAAAGAAATGCCTTATTTTGTTAATTCATAAGGTTTAAATAAATGAATACTACCCTATTACATAAGCTCTAAGGCATACTTCTAACAATCTCTCGCTTGTAATAAAGCCAATCACCTATGTACTTAATGTCTATTGTATTTACATGTCACACCTCCTATTAGGTTCTCAAAGGAACCCAATAAGCGGTGCACTTCCCATCAGGTCACCTATGCTAAAATTTCCCTTATGTTCAATCGTTTAACTTTTACTTATACTGCACCAGACAACTCTATCGATTCTAAAATCATTCTAGTGAGTTCTTATAATCCATTTAAGTTCATATTATCATGTTTTAGCCATTATAAAGAGGATCTCATAAAATTTGATATCATCTAAAAAAATCTGGTAGTACAACGGCTTCCCTACTCACTATCTAAAAATTCAAATTCCACCTGTAAACAGTTCAATATTATAAATCACATCTTCTGGACCCTTCTGGTCCCCAATTATCATCCTCACAACATCTTATATCACATAGCAATCACAGGCCTCAGGCCATAATAAATCATACAGAGCCTCAAGCTCAAAACATGCAACACAGGGCACATATACATAAGAGAAATAATCTCTAGATTAATTATAGAATGGTCTGATATATTCAAATACAACCATGTGCCCCTTATATACATCACACCTATTTTCCCCACCTAAGTACATAAAGTGCAAAATCTACTCTTCTCAATATGGCCTCTGAACTCTATTACATACTTTACAAGGCGATGTCCCTATTTTGGATACCTATGCACTGAAATAGGTACGCTGGGTATAAAAATACTCAGTAGTGAATTCAGTCATTAAAACCATGTCTAGTAACTAATTCATGCATAAAATCCCTATTTTATCTTGTACTGATAGCCCAAGTTCAATTTAAAATGTTATCATGCAAAATTACCATTTTTACCCTTAGGGTGTTTTTGTCTGTAGTTATCTAATTACTTATCACAAGTTATGTAATTTATGTACTTAGTTATTATTAGCCATTTAATGCTCAAAACTATACCATTTTAAGCCTTTATTTATTGTTAGTGGAAAATTACTAAAATACCCTTATGTCATATTTCAAAGTCATATGCGGGTTTATTAACTTTAGTGAATCATTTTAGCTTGTGCAACTCAGAAGACATCCTTGACAGACACTGGACCTAGAGGGAAAAAAAACTAGTGCAGTGGTCCCCATTCAGGACCTACGTTGTTACACCGGCATATGTGCCATAACGGAGATCAGACTATAACCTCTCCAGACATAAATAAATTACATCTGTGAGACATAATAGAGATCAGCCTATAGGCCTCTCTAGCCATAAATAAACATCATTAGGAATGTCACATAATAGAGATCAGCCCGTAGGCCTCCCCAGCCATGAATAAATAACTTCTATGTGACATAATAAAGATCAGCCTATAGGCTTACCCAGCACCAAATAAAATTCCCTGCCTGAACATTAGATAACTAGCAAATGCTAAATCCCTAAGTTGACTAATTAACCCATCCAGCGAGTGTCTAACTAATGGGCTAAGTAGCTCATTTAAAGTCCATTTATTAGCTAAAAGTATTCTTATAATATTTAAGTTGCAATAATAGATGGTTAT
>CANXYI011779046.1:0-12661 GCA_948208565.1 Hura crepitans
CTAATTGTATTCAATATAAGATATAATATTGAGGGCTTGTTTACAAAACCTTAGATTATAAACTTTTGTTGGCCCGTTTGCTGCCGAATACTATTATAAGCCTATGAAGTTTTTTATTAATTTTATAAAAAATATTCGTTAAATACATTATATATTATAATATTTATTATTAAATTTATATATTTTTCAAAATTTAATTGTGAATAATCAGTTGTTAAATTTTAAAAAATATCTTAATGTAACGATTTGTACATTTTTTATATAAAAATTTAAAATTTAAATTCAAAATAGCATTAAAAAAAATAAATGTTCAATAATTAAATGCAATAATTTAAATTTGTCATTTCGTTTTCAGGACAGCAGTGGTAGTGGATATAGTGGGCGGCATTAATAAATTCAGGGCGCGCCTCCTGACATCAATATCCATAATTTAAATATTGGCTTTAATATCCAGTAAATTCAAACAAATAATATTTTTATCAAAAATCATTTCCCTTCTTTTTTTTTTTTTTTTGCAATTTCCAAACATAATGTTTTTTAAAAAATAAAATAAACAAATTTGATTCGGATTCACGATTTTAACATGAAGGGAACCTGGATGGTCCAGATTCCCCGACTCTCAAATAATGGGTACCACAAACCCAAATTTAAAAAATATATATATATATCATATAAAAAATAGATAAAATAATAATTAATAATAATATGACCAATGGGCAAAGGGTCTGTTTTGGCTTTTTCCATCCTCAGTTTTTTTTAGCTTAGAAGCATCTCCATGCAAATGCGTAACTCATCTTCTTCCCCCTCAAATCATTCCATGGACCATCCCGAACATGGTAGAACTCACGACATTTAATCTGATTTACAGTTTTTATATGGTATTTATTATTTACTCACAACTGCTCAATCATTTGCTAATATGGTCAAGGACTGGGTCCAATCCTACTTAATCTAATCTTATTCTAATCCAATTATTAAATAATAATAATAATAATAATAACTTGAGTGTGAAATCCTACTGATCACCTGCAATCAAGTTTCAAAAAATATAATTAGATATAAAATAATTCAATGCATTATGAAAAATTCGTAAAGTTAGTTATCGGAATCTAAATAATTAATTTATTTTTTAGATTTTTTTTTAAAATAGAAGATAACTTTTTGTATAAATCTATTAAATACTATCAAGTCAAAATAAAATTAAAAAAAAGTATATTTTAACATGCATATTGATCAAATTATATAGTATCTAATTTAACATATCGAATAAAACAACAGTTAATATTTTTTATGATTACATCATTCGGCACAAAATAGAAATTGAACTTTATTTAATTACAAAAGTAATTAAATTCTTAGTGAGATTCATAAATATAATTAATTAATATAAAAGCAATGGAAAATAAAAGTCATAAATGGATATTAAATTTTACAAAGTGGAAACATAAAGGTGAGGGTGGAAGGATTAATTATATCATAAAGTGGATATTTAAGGCGCTGCGAAGCCTAATAATTGTGACAATCACTTTTTCTTCTAAAGATAAATTACAACTTCCCAATAATTTTCTTTCATTTTAACTCATTACCACAAATTTTTTTTAAAAAAAAAAAGAAAAGAAAATCAAATTGAAAAGTATTATTTGTGTGTGGACGTGGTGACTCTACCACCAACTATCAACACCTCACACATGCAGTCACCAAAATTTTGAATCATTTTTTCTTTCTATAAATAACGAGATGAAAAAAAAAGTTGAGCAATAATTATCTTATAATAGCCTTTTCAATACAAGAAAATTGATTAAGCTTTACTTTAACTATTAGAAAATGTTGCATTGTAAGAAGAGTTTCTATGGCAAATAATTTTCTGGAAAAAAAAAAAAGGAAGTGTTTTTTTAAAAGTTTTATAGCAAAAGAAGTCTATTTAATTAACAATATTGTATATTTTAACTCACAAAACCAATGAATTAGACAATTATGCGACCGTGATAGGTTAAAAATGATAGATAATCTATCCTAAAAAAAACAACATAAAGGTAGTTGATTTATTGATAAAATAAAATAAAAGCAGAGGGTTCAATTTAGACAAAATAAAAATGGAAGGGTATATTTTAGTCAAAATAAAAATTAAATGACTTAATTTTTGGTAAAAAAATAAAGTACTCAATATAAATTAATAGAAGTTCATAATTTAATAAAAAAATTATGAATAATTTAAGAGAGAAAAAATATCATTAAGCGTGATTTTATTCATAAAATTATTCATTCTTTTATGGTATTATATTGTTAACCGTGTGTATTATTTTTTATTAAATATGTAATTTCATTAAAAAATTATTTCAAATTGTTCACATGATAATTCTCTAAATTACAAAATTATGTTTAAAAAAATAATTACAAATTATCCTATAGGATTAATTAAAGGTGGTGGCCAACTTTCTCACAAGGGAGCACACGTGCTGGAATCCAACAAGTACAAAGATTAAGTCTAATCATCTTTTTAGTGGCAGATATACAGAACAGCATGGGCATGTTCATGTCTTAATCAACTAATCTCTCTGTTTTTCTTTTTAAAAAATCAACTAATCTCATGCATCAACTCTCTAACAGAGAATAGAACCAAACACAAAGGCAATCTTTTTTTTTTTTTTTTTGAAGAAAAATTCACAGGCAGACAAACCCCAGATCCTTGGATCCCTTAACGAACTCCACCAACACCAAATCTATGCCATATCTCTTTCATTCTCTTTAGTGTTAATAAAGAAAGTAAAAAACAACAGCAACATACAGATACTCCCACTTCTGTCTCCCTCTCTGTGACTGTGATTGAAAGCTAAGTTACTCTCATACGAGGCTACAAAGTGTGAATTTCAAGACAATGACAATACCCACAAGCCTGCTATCTTAAAGACCCAGCATAATTGAATGTGCACTCCTCTCTTCATCGCATCATTCAGTATTTCTGTATATCAGATGATTTTGAGAAGCTTTGTATTTGGTGCAATGTGGGTTCAATTTGTGCATTTCTAGGTACCTTCTTTTGGGTTATCGATTGTTTGGAGCTCCTAGAATAGAATACACAAATACAAATGGCTTTGTTCAGGAAGTTCTTCTATCGTAAGCCGCCTGACGGGCTTTTGGAAATCTCTGAGAGGGTTTATGGTAAGCTTTTTGCTGGTAATTAGGGTTTAAGATTAAAGGGTTTTGGCTTAATTTTCTCTGAGGCTTAGTTTGTTAATTGCGCTGTTGATTTTTGAATTTGCTTGCTTTTTCGCTGATGATGGGTGAATGGTATAATGGTGTAATTAACCTCTCTACCTGTTCAAATACTTCCGTGAATAGATGTTCATAACTTGTCAGGTAAAAGGCATGAGCCTTTACTCAATGGCGGTAAGTATTTATATACGAATTACTCTTTGCGGTTACTTTTAAATTCTAGAAATGGAACTTGTTAATGCAGGCTCAGTTGCATAGGCTTTGCCGGAGCTGAAAATTTCAAGATTGTAAAAATGCTAAAATTTATTTTACAACTCGTACCAGCAAGTGATTTAGCTCAGGTTCTACTCAGAAATTGTTCTGTTCATATTGAAATCCCCAGTTATTGGACTGTACTACATTAAGAGTGGTCGCATTTGAAACTCACGCAGCTGGAAGGAATATGTGGAGCAAAAAGTCGTTTCTAAGTACCCTATGCAACTTCTGAATTGTTTTGCTGCATCTATATTTGTATAAATTATAATCTAATGGTCATGGCATCACAAAATGCACACATTTAATTTAATCAAAATCCTTCATTTGTTATGTTCGAGATTAATGATCTTTTGGCATTTTTAGGTGGATGGTTGGGGATTGGGATTTTCCTTTTCGATTAGTGACACTGTTTATTTTTGCTGTCCATAATTTCATGTGGTAGTAGTAAATTCTTTTCATTTTATTCGGTTCTTCAGTCTTTGATTGCTGCTTCACAACGGACATTTTGGAGAATGAGGAGTACAAGGTCTACATAGAAGGCATAGTGAGTCAACTTCGTGAATATTACCCAGATTCTTCATTCATGGTGATTAACTTTCGAGAGGGTGAGAAACAAAGCCAGATAGGAAGCATATTGTCTGAGCATGATATGACTGTATTTGACTATCCTCGTCACTATGAAGGTTGTCCATTGCTCACTGTGGAGATGATCCATCTCTTTCTCAAATCAAGTGAAAACTGGCTGGCACTTGTGCAAAAAAATGTGCTCTTGATGCATTGTGAACGAGGTTGTTGGCCAGTTTTGGCTTTCATGCTCGCTGCACTCTTGATATACAGAAAGAATTTTACTGGTGAGCAGAAAACTCTAGACATGATTTACAAGCAAGCACCACGAGAGCTTTTGCAGCTGATGTCACCCCTCAATCCAGTGCCTTCTCAACTGAGGTATCTGCAGTACACATCAAGAAGGAATATGGGCTCGCAATGGCCTCCACTAGACAGGGCTCTTACACTGGACTGTGTTATTCTCAGAGCAATTCCCAGTATTGAAGTAGAGGGGGGCTGCCGTCCAATATTTAGGATTTATGGTCAGGACCCACTGATGGTTGCTGATCGGACCCCCAAAGTTCTTTTCTCAATGCCAAAAAGGAGGAACCTTGTCAAGCATTACAAACAGGTAGGCTAAATTTTATTGGATATTGGTGCAGTTGGCCAGTTGCTTTATCTTTTATTCATTTTTCTTTTTTTAGCCGGATGAAAGATGGTCTTTTTAAATTCATGTTGTTTCTAATATCTTCTTACATGATTCCCTTGGCATGTTTTGCCTCATTTGAGGTCAATATAATATAACTGAATTTCTAAATAATACTTTGCATGTATCCATTTTTCTTTGTCTTATCAATCTTTACACTAAATACTAACACGGTCTCTGTATAAGTATGGTGCTGGTTAACAAAGTTGCATTCTCCCTCAATCATGAGGTTATAATGATGATCCATATTGCATTTGATTTTAAAATTTTTAGATGTGGGGCTGTTCAAACCACTGAAGGGTGCGTGGTTGCATTTTGTTAAAGCTTGCCTTTACAGTTTAGTGTGACTTGATCCAAGAAAATAATTTGTCTTTAGTGTACTCAGTAATCATATTTGGTCTGTCCCAGCTTGCGGGCTTTCCTCTCTCTCTCTCATGGCCTTCTGTTTTCCTCTGGGTGAGATATATGAGCATATTTTTCTTTTGGCTATTCCCTTTTCCTATAGGCAGAATGTCTAAGCCTATGATGGATCCTCCTAGTAATTGTTAGGTGATATATATCATCAAAAATAATTCAATTGTGCATGGCAAAACAGGGATGTTATAAGTGACTTGCTTAAAATGGTAGTCACCCTAAAACATGGTCACTGAAAATTGTGCTCAAGATCTGGAATAGAACGAAGCTTGTTGTGGCAGGCATGTGGCATTATATATAATATCAGAAGCTTTTACCCTTCCATACCATGCCAAAGCATCACAGTTTCTGTTTTTCATAATGCATCTGTGGTTTATTGTAGGAGCTCACATGCTATGATAATTAATTGCTGATAAATTATAATCTGAATTCTTTTGGAGATTCTTTCCATTCTATTTTGCTTTTTTCTTATTCCTCATGATCAAACTTCATATTAGCTTCCCAAAAGTTTGTTAAACATATTTTGAGCTTCTTAATTTCTGGCTGTAGGCAGTCTGTGACTTAATTAAAATAGACATCCATTGTCATATACAAGGTGATGTTGTGATGGAATGTATAAGTGTGGATAGTGATTTGGAAAGGGAGCAGATGATGTTCCGGGTCATGTTCAATACAGCCTTTATAAGATCAAATATCTTGATGCTTAACTGTGATGAAATTGATACACTATGGAATGTTAAAGACCAATTCCCAAAAGATTTTAGAGCAGAGGTATCCAGTTATTTTTCTGCTTCTTGAACATGTTTAATGCAATAGCAGAATTGATCTGCTTAGAGGCAATTAATTTTTTGTTTATGGATGAAGGTTCTTTTTTCGGAGATGAATTCTACTTCAAGTCTTGCTACAGTTGATTTGCTTGGTTTGGATGAGAAAGGCGGGCTTCCTGAAGAAGCATTTGCGACAGTTCAAGAGATATTCAGCAATGTGAACTGGACAGATGCACAATCTGATGCAGCAATGAACGTACTCCAGCATATTACAGCACTCAAACAAAATTTGGAAACTGTTTCTCCCAGAAGGTCTGATATAGGCAGGTTGCCAGAGTCACCACTTGAAAGGGTTAAAGATAAACCAAAACTAAAGGAATCAGAACATACAAACTGGAGTCTCGCGTCTCTTACTCCTGGGGAACGATATATGCTATCTCCTAAAACTTCTTCAAATGCAAATGTAGTGAGGGAGAAGGTTGAACTCCAGAATCTAAAGATTTCTCGACAATCTATTCCCTCATCCAGATCATCTTCAGATTCAAATTCAACTACTGCACCTTCTCCAGATGTAAATTTCGTTCGAAAGAAGGTTGACTCCCAGGACATTCAGGTTGTTCTTCAATTACCATCTCAATCAAAGATCATATCCCCACGAGTTTCCATGACTTCACGATCTTCCCCTTATCACAGCACATCTTCAACTATTGGCATTTCAGCTTTGCTGCATGATCATGCAGCATCTAATCATGAGGAAGCCACAAGTCCAATGGCATTAGCATCCTCAGCAATTTCCTCTCCTGTCACTGATGTACAGAGACCTGTGGAGACCACTCATGTATCTACTTTAGGGTGGCTGCCACAGGAGCTGTCTTCTACCTTATCTAGATGTTCTGTTGGGGCTCCCACAATTTCGGAAAAAGTTTCTGCTCCTGATCCTCAACCAATTTCAAAAGCGACAGATTCTTCATCTGTATATTATCCCAAGATGTCTTCAGATAGAAACCATTCATTAACTATTGCTGCTGGCCCTCCTACGCTTGCTTCTCCTCCAGGGTCATCTCCTTCTCTTGCCATCAAGAATTCATCCTCGGCTTCCCCTTCTCCTCCCCCTCATCTCTCTTCTTTTTCAGGGGAGTTGCCATCAGCCACAGTCAAGAAATCATTCTCAATTCCTGCACCCCCTCCTCCACCTCCTTCCTTTTCAGGAACACCATCCTCCACTATCAAGAACTCTAATTCAAATGCCCCTCCTCCACCACCATCTCCTCCTATGTGTTCAAGGTCTGTACCAGGCCTTGCTAGTGTTGCCTCAGTGCAACCACCGCCCCCTCCTCCGAGTTCATCTCAAAAGGATTCCTTACCAAATGATTCCACACATATCCCTCCAGTCCCACCACCTCCTCTTTTTGCCAAAGGCTTATCAAAACCATGTGGTGCCTCTCCACCAGCTCAATCTGAAGTTGGAAATGGAAATGTGCCTCCAATTCCTGGACCACCTTCTGGTGCTCCATTTAGTGCAAAAGGGTGTTGCTTATTACGTTCGGTTCCAAGAACTCAAGTTCAACAAAGAAAGGCCAACTTGAAGCCCTATCACTGGTTAAAATTAACTAGAGCCATGCAAGGAAGTCTATGGGCTGAGACACAGAAATCTGATGAGGCTTCCAAGTACAGATCATTTTATTGTTACCCTATTTGTTAAAGAAATATTTTTTTCCAGTTGCTATTTACTTTTCAGGTATTTCTATTTCTTTTTACTCTCGTTATGCTTTCTCTGTGTCTAGGCCCCCTGAATTTGACCTGTCAGAACTTGAGAGTCTTTTCTCGGCAGCTGCTCCAAATACTGGTCATGGAAGCACTGGGGGAAAATCAAATCGCCAAAACTTGGGAGTTAAATCTGATAAAGTTCAGCTGGTAATCAGTCTATTTATGAAAAATTGTTGTTTATCATCAATTATATTCAGTCCATAATTTCTGTTCTCAATCCTACATTTAAGCCTCTTAAAATCTGACAGGATTTTTTTAAATCAAATTTTCGGTCCCTCTTAGCTTTACTCACTATCACATATAGTTTATTTTTGACAAATTACAGCCATAGCTAGAAAAATAATTGGGTTAGATTGGTTGGCCTTTGGGGACTTTTGTGTTTGGCATAAATATTGAAGTCCTACCCAGTACTATACCTGAAGGGTAAAAGCTACAGGAATTCTTGGTTACCCTATTTTTGTGTTCATGTTTGTTGTGAAGCATTGTGAATCAAATGGTGCTTCAAACACTTCATAACTTGACAATAATTATATTCAAGGGAAAAACCCAGGACCAAAAGGGAGACAATCTTGATGTAAGATTGTTGGAGCATCACCCGAACCTATATTTAGCTAAGGTGTTTGTGTTTCCTGCTTTGAGATGGTAGATGTACGGAACCAGTCCTCTCTACAGCTACTAGTCACTCTCCTGAATTAGACACAGGAGCTATGAAAGTTCTTCTTCCATTCAAGTTTTTGTTCATGCTATTAATATGTACTGAAGAAATTAGGAATATTTACAGAAAGGGTGTGGAAAATAATTATACAATTAACATTTGCCTGTGAAGTTGCTCTGAATCGGAGTTTCCTTTGGCATATTTTATGCTATTCCACATGTGATGCTTTCAAAAGGCACCTTATCAAAGCGCTTTCATCTTATTAATTATTGTCCTTTTAGTTGGTTGTTTCTTCTTCTTCTCCTCCTACTTCTTCCTTCTCTTTCTCCCTCTCTCTCTCCCCACTATCCCTAGGAGGAGGAAAACCCATTCCTTTTTCTTATTTCCTGATAAAATTTTCCATCGGAGCTAAAATGGTTCATTATTGATTATTTCCAAGTGAGAATATTAAGCGCAAAATATGATGGATTTGCCAATCCTGTACGAGTATTCACTTATTAGGAATGAGTTTAAATGCTTTGGAGTGCAAAGGAAGAAAATCCCATATGAAATTTCTATGTTTTACTTTCTAGTATATCCATTTTAGCTTTTTTTCTATTTCTAAGTTTTCAATAGCTATGGAATGCAATGAAAGAGAAGCTTAGGCTATGGGGCTGAACTTTATATTACAGAGTTTCAAATTGCAGTTTATGGTCTAGAAGTAATGCCATATTAGATTACACTTAATTGGGGTGCTATATTTTTATTTCAAACTTTAGGTGGATGAAAATGACTATCAATTAGTGGAGACATTTATATTAAACTGGTATGATGATAGAAAATTTTTTATAATGCTTCATCAAGCAACTTCTTACTGTGTCAACATATTTTTCAAATATTTTGAGATGTTAAACCTTTTTCAAGGCTTCAAAAGAACTCTTCTTATGTTTGTTTTTTGGATTTTAATGTGTTTGTGTTTTTCCTTCTCATGAGGTATTCAATGCTTCTGCAGATTGACCTCAGACGGGCATATAATTGTGAGATCATGCTGTCAAAGGTTAAGATTCCTCTGTCTGAGCTAATGGTATGCTGAACTTTATTTAAGTTCATTTCATGTAAATATTTGTCGAACAGGTTTTATTTGAATTTGATCACAAATGGATGTACACTTCAGAAAAGTTTAAGCTTATTTCCACAGCCTAAATTGCTAGCGCTGTCTTTTCTGTTTAATTTTTTGAATCTCTTACATCAAGTGAAATTTGTGTCCATAACAATTAAAATTTGGAAGGAGCATTGTGCTTAAATGATGTTTCTTCTATTTCTCCTTCCAATCCTAGGATATGATATATATTTGAAATTTTACTAGTCTTTGGTCTGTCTTCTCTCTCTCACCTTTTATTTTGGAGATATTGTTAAAAAGTTTGAAGTCTTGTAGCATTGATCTTGTCTAGAGATTGCAACTTATTTGAACTTTTTTTTTTGTTGGTAAATTATTGGCTTCACTACCAATGTCTTGTAGAGTTCGGTCCTTGCCTTGGACGATTCGGCTCTGGATGTTGATCAGGTTGACATTCTTATCAAGTTCTGTCCAACAAAGGAAGAGACTGAATTGCTCAAGGTACGGAAAAATGTTTTTATATAAGACATAAAATATATCACCTGTTCATTCATATGGTGAGAGATTTAATATCTTGTGATCAACTATGTTATTTCTAGCTGGCTGTAGAGCACAAATTTATTATCTTCTGTACCTATTGAGCGATAGCTAGATTCTTTCTTCATGCTCAGGGTTATAATGGAGATGTGGAGAACTTGGGGAAGTGTGAACAGGTTTGAGGGGCTATATTTTTCATCTGATTTTTTTTCCTTCACGTTTATCCTAGTTTCTATATTTAATGTTAGCTGCATATATCTAGAGAAATCTTAGCAATTGAAGAATAAAGTGTTTCAGCCATCATTGTGGTCTGAATTATCCATGTCATGTATATATCTTCTTCTCTCTGTTATTTTATTTTGAAATTGTTATTTAATGGCAGTTCTTCTTAGAGTTGATTAAAGTGCCCCGAGTAGAGTCAAAGCTGAGAGTTTTTTCATTTAAGCTGCAATTTCATACCCAGGTCAGTTGGTAATATACTTGTCCATGGTGGTGTTATGATGTTCTCTTCTGTTATTAATTTGCGTTTGTTTCAAACCTACTTCAGGTTTCTGACCTTAGAAGGAATTTGAATGTTGTAAATTCAGCTGCTGAAGAGGCAAGTCCATTCTTCTCTTTTACTTACTGGCTTCCTTCAGTAAAGGATCTTTATACTTTTCATCTATTACACCATCTTCAATAATTTGTTCATCAGATCAGGAGCTCAGTCAAATTGAAAAGAATCATGAAGACAATTCTTTCCCTGGGTAATGCTTTGAACCATGGAACTGCTCGGGGTAAGCTGCAACTTCATTGGTTAGACTCTAGTTATAATTACCATAAAAGGATATGAGTTCGGGCATATGGTATGCTTTGCATAGTAGATTCTTTACATTAGGAAATTGTAACAAAGGAACTTGTATGCCAATTTATGGATGGTGCCGAAAATCTTATTTCTAGGATCTTTGTTTGGAATAGACTTTACTGATCTTCTATATCGTGCTTTTGCCTTAAACGTTTAGCAGAAATTTACTGTGGTATTTTGAACTTTCCTCCCGTACATACGTTGCTTTATATCTTTTCCTAAAGAATCTTAAACATTTCAGTATAAGATTCCAAAATTTTCTGGAGTAGAATCCCATTTTTTTAATATATTAAGATGCTATACATTTGCAATTAAAGATTCTTATGCCCCAAATATGATCATATTTTAAACGAGGTTGATCCTGGGGCTTCTTCTTCAAAATATGACATGATAAAGAGATATCTAGTGTTCATACTCTCTGATGCAGTCAACCAATATTGACTGCTGATCCAGGGGACTATTACCCTGCATATGATCAGACCTAGTGAAAGGAGTATTATCAACGGAATTTGAATTACATTAAATTAAGGAAGTTTGACAGGAGTATTATCAATTTGAATTACATTAAATTAAGGAATACAGATGTGAATTGATACTGTTCACATCTTAAGGCAACATGATTTTGACAATATATTTTGAAGTATTAAACTGTGAATGATATTCCCAATAATTTCCTCTGTTCAAGTATTGCACTACAATGTATCACCAGTTCTGTTTACTGACCTGGGGTTATAAGGTGCAAAGCATGACAACTAACCAACCCTCAGTTTTCTCTACATCCTGATGGGAACCTTATTATGCTTCAATATCTGAGGCTGCACTTCAGTGAGTAGTCATATCACCACCACTGTTTGTATTGTAACATGAAGATGCAATGTGTGCTTGAACCTTGACTTGCATACTGCATTCCAACCAAATTCAAGATTTTGTAGATTTATTCTCATCATCCTGTCTTTCTACGGTCTTTCTCTTAATATTTTCCAGAGTTTTTATTTCTTTCTCTGGGTGCTTGGATTACCTGTTTATAATTACATTTATTAGGTTCTGCTGTTGGATTTCGATTGGATAGCCTGCTCAAACTCACAGATACACGAGCTCAGAATAACAAGATGACTCTCATGCATTATCTCTGTAAGGTAGAGTGTTAAAACCTTGTGTTTTAGGCTGCTAGGAAGTGCAGTTTCTAATTCAAAAGCTTCCGCATTATGTTCACCAAAGACGTACATCTGTTTTATGCTCAATGTTGTGGGATTGTGCAATTAGTGATTCTTTGCACAAGTTTCCTTCATTTTCTGTATATTGAACATTAGAGAGGCAACGATGCAACAGATAGGAAAAATAATTCGGATAACCAGACGCAAACTGCTGTTTGGTTTCAGTCTCACATTGTTTTTATTGCATCATTGTGGATGATAGAAACTTGAGCTTTCTTTTTCTGTTAGCCTATATATATCATTTCATTATTTTGCTGATTTTTTTAGGTACTCGCTGAAAAGCTTCCAGAGCTGCTGGATTTTCCATATGACCTGAAAAGTTTGGAGGCTGCAACTAAAGTGCTCTTCTTCTTCTTCTTCTTCATGTGTATTTTGTGAAAGTAATCAACGTCTGTTATATTTATCAATGGCATACTAAATACTTTAATTTTTATGTAGATACAATTGAAATATCTGGCCGAAGAAATGCAAGCCATCAGTAAAGGGCTGGAGAAAGTTACGCAGGAATTAATTGCCTCAGAGAATGATGGTCAAGTGTCAGGAGTTTTTTGCACTGTAAGTCTGGCATATCAGCCAGCGTCTGTCCACGTATATATGTAATCCCACGATATGTTTTGAGGCACTCCTCAAAGAGTTGATGCTTGAAG
>CANXYI011779098.1:0-11189 GCA_948208565.1 Hura crepitans
ACTAGCTTACCTAAGAGTATGAGACTTACGCATCATTAATTTACGTGCTGACAGGCATGAGAGCCTTTGGGCCTAAGATTTACTTACTGATATGCATGAGAGCCTTTGGGGCTAAGTTACTTACCTTTGTGGTATGAGAGCTTACGGGCCTAAGTTTACTTACCTATGTGGTATAAGAGCCTTCGAACTTAAGTTACACATCCTCGGATTTAGAGAGCCTTCGGCTTAAGTAATTCTATTATGTAGTCTTGTTTAGTTATCTTTTGGATATGGGCATTGACTAAACTATTAAATTGGCTTAAAAAAGGCATAATTAAAATGTATGTTAAATTGGCATAAATGAGTGACCTACAGATATAATTTGATTGAATGACTAGAAATTATCTCGAAATGTATGCATAAGATTATTATCATTCGTATGACTTTTTATTGTGATTATATGTGTATAAATCTCAATTACGGATACGGATAGCTATAAGGTGCATTATGGCACTTATGACCGAAAGTAGGTATGTTATTACTCTTTGTGATATATGAGTATGGTATAGCATTTATTGTCCCTTATGGTTTAAAAATAGCTAATCACATTATTATTGTGATTCATGGCTTATTTGATGCTTAATAATATTGACAATGTGCAAGTAAAGTATTATGTCTATTAAATGGTGATTATGTGATGTATATATTTTACCTCAATAAACGTGCCATGAAATGCCTTGTTAATGTTTGTAATGTACATGTTTTCACATAAGATACCAAAAATGCATGAATGTGATCTTAGAACTAAAAATGACATTTGTTAAATATAAGTCCTTGAAATTGGCATTTAAGTGGAGATAAACCTGGAATGGCTTATATTGAATATAACTCATGAAAATGCATATGGTTAATCTTTAAAACTTGAATTGGTTATGAACATACATAATATGCTATTAATTACCATGTTTATAAGTTAAAGTGATTACACCACTAAGCAAAAGCTTAGCACATTGCTTGTTTGTGATGCGTAGGTAATAGGGTAGTCGATTAGAGCTGAAGTTTTTAAAACCAAGAGAAACGAAGATAACCCCTGCGTGGGTATTTTTGTAATCTTTTTGTAATAGTAGCCGTATATACTTGTAATGGTATTATTAGTTGTGTGCTCTTGTAATCCTGGAGGGATTGGGTCTAATCTACATTTTGTAGTAGGGTTTTGTATTTAATAATTTAACTGTGGATTTTATTTCCGTTTTCTCGCATGTTATGTGATAATTCATGAAATGTGTGTGAGAATGTTGATTTTGAGAGCCTGAGGCTAAATGTGATTTTTGACGTGTTTTGGAGGGTCGGGACGACCCATGCGAGTTGGAGCTGCATGGTTTGATGTATAAAAGTGTTTTTAAGTAGGTAAAAATTTAGAATAGTTTTCTAGTACAACTGTTATGCTGTCAGATTTTTAACACGATGACTCCAATATTTACCTCGATTTGCATGCCAAAATGATTTTTGACATGTTAGTGCATTTCCAAGTAAATAAATGTTTTCTTATATAAAAGTTTTTAATTTTAAGTGATTTTAGGATAACGAACTTGATATAGTTATGTGTGTGTGCGTTCTCCGATCAGGTCCAGTGTACGGATCGGGTAAAGGGTGTGACAAGTTGATTATTAAATATAATAATATTTCTGATTAGGTTAAATGAGTTATGGGCAAGAGTAGACTTAAGATGGGTGACCTTCTAGGAAGTGCCATCTCTTGCCCAATTTAGAAATGAATTGGGTAAGAGGTGTTAGATTTAGTGTTACTAGAGTAAGTTTAGGTGATTTTGGGTATGAAATGACTACATATGACTGCAAATATGTGGAATGTGTTCACATACACATGCATTACATATTGATATATTTGCTAGGACATTGACAAAAATCTACTTTATTACCAATTTAGAAATATTATGAAGAACATAGGTACGTGTTCGACACAAAGAATAATCAAAGACATATAAATGAACATAAAAGCTTATAGTGTGAAAAGGCTATAAACATAGATTGATAATGATAAAGATAGAATGATATGAAGCTAAAATAGAATGAAGCAAGTAGATGAGAGTAATAGAGGATGAAATAGAAGGATTGACCATAAGATGAATGGTAACCTATGAGGATGATAATTGAACACAGAGAAATTATGAAAGTTACTAGTTATAAAAAAAATAAGCAATAATAATAAATAAAAAAAGAATTTAAGTATAAGCTAACACAATATTTAATAGGGCACATAAGTGAACTAATAAGAGATGAATTGCAAAAAGTGCGAGTAGAACAAAACCCGAGGAAAGAAAAAAAGAAATTGAGATAGAGTAAAGGTTATATAGGAATAAAACAATTTAAGAGATGTTTGAAGAAAATACTTTGTTTAGAATAGAGACATTAAAATATTGTGGAAATGTTATAAGGACAATTAAAATTTCTATGATAAGGTCTAAAGAAAGATATTAGCAAGGAATACAAAGTAAGATAAGATTAGACATCATGTGAAACAATGATTTTTAAGAATGCAAGAGTTGATATTCCTAATGTGCTTTTCAATTTTCCCTGATATCATGGGCTATCTTTATGAACATGCTGTATTAGGATCAGGTTTATGCATGGTCTCATGTCACTACCATCGTAGGAATTTGCACAATTATCATACCTCATTATCATTAATTAATATTACTATATACATAAAATTATGATTCATCCACATCTAAATGCATGTTACCCTTATTAAAAAGGTAAATTGATAAGGCATACTTGTACAATTAAAATTTCTAGATTGAGCACTGTGTCAGTTAAAAATGGATTTTTAGAAGGAGATCTCAAGAGATGACTACAAAAAGTGGCTATAAAAATAGGATGTCTGATGATAAAGTAGGGCACATAAAAGGATTAGACCCTAAAAAATATAAATAAGACCGATTATGTTATAAGATTAAAAATAAAGAATTGCCAGGATGATTAGGAATGAACGATTAGTGGATAAAGACTTATAATTAAAACAATTACCATAAAAGTATGATGGATTTGAGTTATCAAAGGTGGTTAAGTTAGTAGTGTAGTGAATATATTATATAATGAGAGTAACAAGAACACTATAGAAATGTGATATGTATGGTATACGTGTAACACCCCCTATCTATTCCTACATGAAACATGCAAAAGGTGTCACTTCCTAGAGGTCACCCATCCATAGATTTCCTTAGAGACCATTCGTTTAACACTTATGTCACTTTGACCAACATTGACTTATCTTGACCATCTAGCATTTATTACTATATAACCTTTTATTGCTACCTATTTTAGTCTGATAAAAGTGTAGATTATATCTGTTAACCATTTATAGAAAATTAGGTAGCCTAATGGCTACCTGGGTGAAAAGCCAAAAATTTCTCCTGCAAGAAAAACACTTCTAAAATAGTTTTAACCTAAAGCTCAACTCCTAGACCTTTCTAGTCCCCCAAAACATCCTCATCATCACACAGAAACACACAATGTCTTAGACCCATAAGCATCTAATAGACAAGCATATACATATATCCATTAAAAGCTAAGATTTTATAGCCATTTAGTTTAACTATCTTAGTTTTATACTTTACACATACTACTGAGCTTACACCTACTGTATATTGGTGACTATCTATAAAACTAAAAGCATAACAAAAATGTACTAATAGGATTCTAAGTGAAGCTAGTCAACTATCTCCTGCTGAAGCTAGTCAACTATCTCCTACTGAAGTTAGTCAACTATCTTATCTATGGCCTTCACATTGGAACACCAACATGCTGAGTATAAACTCAATGGTAGAATAGATACAATAAAGTATGTCACACATACAAACATACATACAAATCATGTATACCCATGCATAGATACATTATTCCACATGGTCATGCTAGATACTAGACTAGATGCTAGTTACCATATTCAGTCATTTCCAGTCCCGTTATGTAGTCAAATTTCTAAGGGTGCAGCCGTTGAGGTCTATATTATAAGCCCCTACACAACTTATAAGATTGATATGGGTGTCAAGGTTTGGGATTCAAACCCTCGTGCAATGATGATGATCATTATGAGTTATGGTATGATGGGTGTGGTCGTTAAGGTCTAAACTATGGCCTTCACCCTCATTATGTTCTCGTTATCTAGTGATAAGAGGGACATTTGTCCAATATAGGCTAAAGGAGGGAATAATTAGATAAAGCTTATTAAATTACAACTAAAGGGATCATAATATTTGAAAAATTAGAAGTGTGTAAAAGGATAATATAGGAAATAAATGAAGGAAGAGATGAAGTAAATTAATAGAGAACTAAACTAATCATATTATGATAATCTTATTATGGAAACATAAATACAATTCATCATATATTTTATGCATATCAAGATGAAACATGTGACATAAGTTTATTGAGAACTGTATATATGTATAAGATGAATTAATTATAGATATATACAAATAAATAAAATGTAGAAAGTGACATAAACTAAAAAAGTGAATATAGTGAAAGGAAAAGAATAAATAAGAACTACCATAAAATAAATGTTTAAAGAAGAGATCTTAGCATATTCTTAGAAAATGTAGCAAAGTATACCATATGAACAATATACTAAATTATCATCAAATACATAGTCAAAAATAGACATGGGAGACAATAACGCCACTACCTAATGAAAAGATAAATCAGGATAAGAGGCTAGAGTTATAAGCAGAGCTTTTATTAAAATATTATAAGTAACCAAGATGATGAAACCAAGACATAATTGGAGTAAGTTATATGAATGGTTATCATTTACATAAGTTTAAAGATCTAATTTCCCTAGTATTAGAATACACCATTGAGCAATTATGATCAGTGCTTTAGTTCTTTTACTAATGTATAGGTTACCAATTAAGGTGAGTGGAGCGGTGAATTGAGTTCTAACATCAGCTAAAGTAGATTATTGAAGACACAGGTATGGAAGGTCCACCACAAGCATTATTTGCATGCTAAATGTGTACTTGCATATTAATTAAATAATTGTTACTTTATGATTATATGAGCATGATATGATATCAAAGTTACCAAATATATATTACTAGATGTAAGTAGATGAACATTAGCTTTCATTGTACCAGTTCCAATCAAGTTTAGAACTGACCAATGTTATAGTCGATTATTAAATATGGTGGAATTTTGGTGTTGGAAGCTTGATTTTGTATAAGAAAGCATAAGTTTGTATTTAATTATAAAAATAACAAATTTACTAATTTAATAAGATAATAAGTAGAAATGATACTATAGTATGATCAAATCAAAAGGGATAACGAATTGCATTCGTGTTTATAAAACCAGTAATATATATTATACAATGTATTAAAAATACTAAGAAGTGAAATGCTCATTGCATTAGACACAAGGTTATGTTGTATATGTCGTATATGAAATATGGTCTAATGAGTTCATAAGTATGTTATAAAAGTGATGGCACTTGAAGTTAGCTCAGAAATGATGACAGTATCCAATGAATACGTAAGACTTATAAAGATGGTTGAAATAATAATTTAAAATAAAGTTGAATTATAAAATTTGAACAACATACATGACTTATGTAATTGAAGTAAATTATAATAAAATAGTGAGTAAGGCCTATATGAGTTAAAAAGTACAATGGATATGTTAATCAACCATATAGGGAATATAATAGCTGTTAGATATTTGGTAATATTTTTATATGGGTGCAGCCACTGTTAGGTCCATTTGGGCCATCGTACATGTACATATCGTATATTGTTATAGTTTGTTCTCTATTTAAGCATCTTGATTTTTTGTACAAGTGTAGCCACTGGTAAGTCTGACATAACTATTACACATATATTCATGTTGGTAGAGTTATCGGGAGGTTTAACAAGATCACTGCATATTTATGATAACCTGTCATGTTGGTGTAATAGCCATGAGGTCCAGAATGTGGAGCATTGCACACTTTTTATCCCATTTGTCCGTTAGTGAGATTGTGTTTGTAACACCCCTTACCCATTTCCACTAAAAATAGGCAAGACATGCTACTTCCCATGAGGTCACTCATCTTTGGATTTTTCTAGGGCCCTTTCATTTAACTCTTACTTATATTTATCCTATTCGGACCCTATTTATTTAATAATAGCTCCTATGGTCTAAGGTAATTAAGTCAGGCATATGACATTCACATGCTTGATCTTATTGTTAATTATCAGACTAGGCTTTACTTACGGCTATCAATTCAGTTCTCACTAAGGTAGGTTACTATCCCAAAAATACCAAGCATTCTAACATCCAATCAACCCTAATAACATGTATGAATGCCTCTATTTACTTATACCATGTAATCTAATCATGTAATATCATACCTAGACAATCATCGTTTGCACTGCTAATTGTCTACTTCAATCCTCCGTACATTTACCACCTGTGCATCGAAAACTCGATACACTGAGTACACACTCAGTGGTGAATTTAACCAAACATACTATGTACCCTAACGCATACAAACACATAAGAACTTATTATGTGTACTTGTTAAAATTTTCCTTTCCTTTCCTTAAGCTCTTACCTATGATTATCTGTCAAGGTAGCCATTTTATTATTTTGCCATGTTATGAATTCTTACCCTATCTAATTATCATATTAGTATCATTCCATCACCTATGTATATTTCCATTATTCCGTTTGGTTCATTTGCTAGACATACATTTCCTGCCACCTTTCAGTATATTAATTAATTTCTCCTATAACTTAACTCCTTTAAGTGACTTCTTGCTTAGTTGCCATTTCCTTTGTCTTTTATTTCTTTAGGTAATCTTATTAACTTTGTATAAGTTCATTTAATCTCCACCTTTACAATTGTTCTTATAATATTAGTACATTTACTCATATACTTATTTCAATTAATTTAGTTTGGGCCTCAGACTTCACATTTATATCATTGAGTTTATTCAATTCCTTTTTATTTTACCATTTAGTCCCATAGGTTCGGGAAGAACTCCAAGCCACTGGATAATGGGATCACACTATGTAGTGGATTTGGGCATTAGCTGCTACACTAACCCCTATAGTCTGAGAAATGGACAAGAAGCAAAATGGTGTCATGGCCCATATTATGGACCCCAGCATCTGTACACAACTATCGTCTGATACTCTAAGGACACATCTATAGACCACTCCTAATACCAAACTAGTAGATCAATATCATCATCCTATGATGGATACTCAGTGGTTTGTAGACAACTCCTTATATCCACAATAATAACTTGTAGTGCAGTGGCTCATCACAGAACCTAGGCAGCTGTACCTGCTATACATAGGCTAGATCCTTACATATTCAACCTCTAGTAGCTGCTAATCCTTAGTTGATCGGTCAACCTATCTAGTAGTTGAACCACTATAGATTTCTGGATTTTCCCTTTAAATTACCTTTTGTAGCCATTAAATTCATTATTCAGTTTGACCATAACAATATATCATTCTTCCGATTCATTCTTGGTTCTCTTGTCAATCAATTCCCAGTAAGTATCTTTTTAGTTTTCATAAGTACTAATGTATTCATTTTCACTCCACTTTAATCTTCAACTTTATATAATTGTCTTAAAACTTATTTCATAAGGAATCTTGCCTCATTTTTATAAGCTTTAATAGATTATTCCATGGATATTATTGTACATAGTTCTTGCATAACTGTATTGCAACATAATTCTCCGATTTGGAAATTTTACTTCAATATTATTATTCATTAATAATATTTATTTTCTACACGGTCTAATAATTTACACAATAACTATTATAACCTTCCTTATGAAGTCTACCTCATTTTAAATCCTTATATCTTTATTAATTAGGCCCTCTTTTCATGACCTAAGATCATTAATATTTCCAAGTTTGATTTCCTAAATTTTATTCATAACTTATTATGCATTAATAAATTCTCCTTATTTCACCTTAATTTATTCCTTAGTCTTTTGATAATTTATCAGCTCTGTATTCTATTTCACTTCTAATTTAGTCAAATTAATTATTTTTCCACCTGTTAAATATTTATTCCAGTTAAGTGGATTCTAAAAAGATACATATTTTAATTTATTTCATCCGGTTGTATTTTTCGGACAGTTACAGGTCATCGTACATTTTTGGACAGTTACGGGTCCATTTTTCATAACCTTCACTATTCATTTGGTACATTTTCTATACTGATTAATTTACTTATTCTATTTCTTTCTCCACCTCAATCCTTTACCTCCTAATTTATGTTATTTCCTTCAATATTACATTTATTTTACCATTTTAATTCATTATTGCAAACCCTAAAATCTTACCCCCTAACTTACCATATAAAATCATTATTTCCATCCTAGAAATTCTAAACAACATTTCTCAATTCAAACTTTAATCTTTTATGTGATATTTTATATGTCACCATTTTACATTCCATACTTTCATGCCTTTCCACCACATACATTATTCATGCCTTATATCTCATTAATTCTCCGCATAGCCATATCCTTCCATGATCTTCACATGTTATGTATCATCATACCATCCTATTCCCACATGCCAACTAACCATACTTGCCTACTTATACCATGGCATACATGACATACATATAGCCATGCATGCATCACATGCCTACACATCCATTTCACATCCAATTCACATCTCTATCACCCTAAATCATCAATATACACCTTCTAACATGCAATTCACATACTGACATACATGCACACATATGAAACCACCATTTCCATACATATACCCACACCTTCGATGCCATGTTATCCTAACATACATAATATGTTTCTGGTAAATTCACTTACAGCAGACTCCCTGTCATTTTAAAGCTACTCCAAAACCCTTGAGTTCCTTTTTCTCCACCTTGAAGCGCTATTTCTTAAACTCCATACAAGATTTCAAACTTCAAAAATTCCTACAAAATTCCACAGAGCTTAAAATTGAAATCTGTTTCTTCCTTTAACATCACCATACCCAATACTACGGAAGAAAATTAAAAACTCAAAGAAATACCAACTTACTCACCAAAAGAATACTATTAATACAGTGTTCATTTTTCACTTTCTAGGCCTCATTTCTTCGTTCTATCACCAAGAGTGTCTTTAGGATGGCATGAAGGTTCTATTCCATATAAAATTAGTGAGGTTCATGATGGGAGGAAAGAGAAGAAAGCAACCAAAAATGGTGGAGAAGGTGGCATAATAGTGTCGGCTTTTGTGTGCTAAGGGAGGAAGACGACTTCTTTTCTTTCTATCCTACCTTACACATGTCTATACAAATGTATGTGTAAGGTGGATAGCCACGATCGTGCCACTTGGCGATCGGATGGCCTAAATTAATTTAATTTTTGTTTTTTAACTTGGAAAATTCAAAATAATTTCTATAGAGCTCCAAAAATCACCATTCTAGTCCCAAAAATTCTCAATTATATTCATTAAGGGCCTTATAAAATTTCAGCCCGAAAGTCCTTTGGGAACTAAGGTTACTATTCATCTCATGCCATTTTAACCTTCAAAAATTCATAAGATATTCCCTAGACCTCCAAAAATAATCATTCACATTTTAAAAATCCTTGATTAGTGTCTCGAAGGTCCACGTGAAATTTTAGGTCAAAAGTCATCAATTGACTTTCTAGCACTATTCACTCGCCAGAATAAAATATTCTAAAAAAATATCTGTTGACCTCAGAAAATTATAATTCCTTCTCCATCATACCTAGTGAATTTTTAAGATTCAAGGTATGATATTTTTGGTCCATCCGAGCACTTCCCAGAGTTGGCCCGATCCAACCACATTTTATCTCCTTAAATATTAGTTCTGGACCCGAAATGATTTATTGGTTCTACTATAATTTTTATTTCATTTGTTTTGACCACTTTCAGGCTCGTCAAAGTTTTATGGCGAATATGCCAATCATCGAACTCAAAATGATGCCCCACACTACAGGGAGCATCCCTCAGGCCTAGATAACACTATTCATAAGACCTTGGCATATGACCATTACAAATGACCACGCTTGGGGTGGATAGGTAACCTATCCTATATCAGAATAGAGGGAAGATAGTGACGTTATAAGTAAGGCCTTGGTATTCCTGGTTAGCGTGCTTTTGGATTTTAAGGGTTTAAATTATATCAGAACTTTGAAGTTAAATGTGTTTCGATGAGAGCAGTACCAAGATGGGTGACCATTTGGGAAGTCTTTGTGTTGTACCTTTTATCCAGGAGATAAATTCGTGAGGCTTGGTAGGCCAAAGTGGACAATACTAACTAGGTAGGCCGGGTTGTTACAATTAGTATCAGAGTCTAACCCTCCCCAGTATGGGTATGACGGTGAGGATGCTGTATTCTTAGGTGAGAGGACCACACTTAGGGCGGATAGGTAACATATCTCATATCGGAATGGAGAGAAGATGGTGACTTTATAAGTAAGGCATTAGTATCTTTGGTTAGCACGCTTTTAGGTGTTAAGGGTTCGGATCCCATCAAAACTTCAAAGTTAAATATCTCTTCGTGAGAGCAGTACTAAGATGGGTGACCATTTGGGAAGTCCTCGTATTGCACCCTTTGCCTAAGAGACAAATCTGTGAGGCTTGGCAGTCCAAGCTAAACAATAATAACCAGGTAAGCTAGGCCATTATAATATATATCAAATATAAGCTACCTAAATTAATAAGTTAATAAAAGTATGAATATTAAAAGGGATAATTTATCATTTAGGCAATAGATATTTTAATGATCAAACTTGTTTATAGAATAAATGTTATTTAACTCCATATAAGTTAAAATTTATCATGACAAGAGTAAAACAATAAATAAAGGAAATGACTATGGTAATACAGGGTAATTATTCGAATACAAGAAGTATAAAAAGAATAAGAATAATACTATGAAGGTAAATATATAACAAACATTCTTCATAGAATTAGGAAATCACCTCAAGTATAGTAAATTGTTTGGTGATGTTTCTACATTAAAGAAATATAAAGCATAAGAGGATTTTTATCAGATAAAATTAAAATTTTAATAAGTATTAGAAGTGAACATAGTAATACTAATTTATGTCATTGAATCTCAATACCCATTAATATGAGAACTATGTTAAAAGGTTTATACTGTTAATTAAAAAAAAGGGTTAATCACTTATTGTTTGTG
>CANXYI011779204.1:0-12445 GCA_948208565.1 Hura crepitans
TATGAGCCTATCATATTTTAGTATTTCTTCTTTAAATACTAGAATCAGCCTGGTTAGTTGGCCAATCAGATATTTTCAGATATATCTCAGTACTAAAGCAGTGAATAGTTACCCATTCTAAAATTAAGATGAGTGCTTGTGTTACTCTCAAGTAATTATATGTATAGGTACTGATCTGAGGACTACTTTTATTCTATATATTTTTTAACATTTATCTAGGTAAATAAGTTTTAACTCACACTATAGCCTTGAAATCACTAGATCATGACTGACCTTCTTCTTACATTACAAAAATCAAAACGGACTTTTATAATACATATAGAGATCAATTCCTTGGCAAAAAAAAAATGTATAGAATGAGATAACAGATCTAAGGCTAACTTTCCTTAATCCTTGAAAATTAGAATTGACTTCTAAAAAATTAAAGTGAGAATCAATCAAAGGTATTTAAAATTACCTTATGCTTTCATTGTTGATAATATAGTTTTCCTCTATTCTATCTTCTATTTTGTTACTTCCTCCTTTTTTAGGACATTTTCATTACTTTCTCTTAGACTGTGATCTTCCTTTTTATTTCTTTTCCTTCTTTTCTTGTTGCTTTTTTTGTATTGTTTTCTCTACTTTTTCTTTACTGTTGTTTTTCTGTTCCAATCTTTTTTCTCTCCCCTTTTTTGTGTTCTTAACCACTGCTTATATAGCCATTCCTCTACAGTGTTTTATCATACTGTACAATAGCCCCTCTCACCCTCACTATTTGAGGTAGGTAAGATATTTCCTACTTTTAGAGAGGTAGCTGTCTACTAAGAAAACGCTGGGCTGGTTGTTGGCTTAGGCTGCTGGGCTTGAACTGCTGGGCCTAGACTGCTGGGCTTGGGCAGTTTTAGCCTAACATTCCTTTCTCTTTTCTTTTTAATTCTATATTTATTTTTTGTATTTATATATTTTTATTTGTATTTTTGTACAAGTTTTTTTTGTAATTATATTTGTTTGTAATAATTTATTATTTTATATTTTGAATTTATTCGGATTAAGTTTAATTAGTTTCATTTTTGTATTTTTATTTGTTATTAATTTTAAACAATCTTACTTTGAATAGTTTATATTTTCTTTTTTTTATTTCATCATTTTGATTATGTTTTAATTGTTTTAATTAAATTATTATTTAACAATAGTTTAATTATACAGTGTAATGCTTATAACTATCAAACCAAATAAAACATACCAATAGTAATAATTTAGCATTCCAATAGTATTAAATAATAATAATAATAATAATAATAATAATAATAATAATAATAATAATATTTCATTGATATAATTTGTAGAAACTATAAATTAAAATACCTAGTAATCATATATTGCTAATTTATGATTATATGATGTTAATTTTATTAATTTAATGTCTCTTTTTATTTATAAATATGGGACTATTTTCATTAAGATATTTATTTATTTATTGATTTATAATGTTATATACTCGGACAAAAATGGGTATCTACAGCTGCCCCTTTTTTTTGCGTACTAATATAATTAAGAGTGTGCAAAAAACATAAATAGCCATTTAAGTTCGCTTCTTATTAATTTTGATTTTTTTATCATTTTTTAAGTCCTTTTTTTTTGTCTTTATTTAGTGTTCTAAATCCCCACCTTTCTGCGAGTGGTTTAGATTTAGAGTTTTGCTTTTTTAGATAAGAACTTTCTACGAGTGATCATAATTCAAGGAATCAATGCACTTTTAAAATCAAAATCTTCATGCAACTGATTCTGATTTTAATATTTTCAAAATCGTAACCTTTCTCTTAGTGGTAATGATTTTAAAATTTTTTGACATTTCCTAAAATCATGAACTTCTTTCGGGTGATCATAATTTGAGATTTTGATGTCTTTTGAAATCATGATCTCTATATAAATGGTTTTAATTTCAATAATTTGCATTTTCTGAGATAATGAACTTTCTACGAGTAATCACAATTCAAGGAATCAATGCACTTTTAAAATCAAAATCTTCCTATGAGTGATTTTGATTTTAATATTTTCAAAATCGTAACCTTCTTATGAGTGGTGATGATTTTATGATTTTTAACATCTCCCTAAACCATGAACGTCCTATATGTGAAACATAATTTGAGATTTTGAAGTCTTTTGGAATCAAACCTTGTTGAAATACTGATGACTAAGACAAGGTTATAACCTTAGTGTACCAGTGACTATGATTGGGTTATAGCTTTGGTGATTTTTTCAGATGCTTTTTTAAATATTTAGAAAGTCATTTTGATTGATTTTTTTTGAAATATGATATTGATTTTGAAATTCATGTGAAAAGATTGTCATAAATGTGAAGACTTATTAGTCTTTTATGAAGTTTGCGATTATCAAAATTTAATTTGCTAGAGTTAATGTCTTTGAGTCATATCATTCTATTTGATTTAAAAAGGTTTTTTTCGCATTATTTGTGAATTTCTTGTAAATTATCTATCTTGCCCCCCAAGTTGACACAATATATATGGACTACTGTGGTGTCCTTATAAAATACTTAATGCGTCGCAAATTAACCATAATGGAATTAAAATAATAATGATGTATTATAATGAAATTACTCTGCAATGTATCTTTACAATTTATTATCTGATCCTAACCTTTTTCCTTTTAGAAATATTAACAGGTCATTGAATCAAAATAAACCACCATTTGAGCCATACCCATTGTTTATGAGCAATAAATATCTAACTTGATTTTCAAATAGTCTTTGGAGATATACTTGGTATATTCTACCTTGATTTTCCTTATTGATATGCCTTTTTCTAACCACTTAATCATGTTTATGACATGTCTTACCTTGAAACTCACCTTTTTTTCAAAAATTTCATATTGAGAGCTTTTAAAATTGTAATGCCTCATTAAGAGATAGACAAATAAAATGATTCATTAAGATGATATGACTGATAAAAAAACCAAAATTTATCTGATATATTTTTATGTTGAGTACATCTACCTTGTATTACATTGTTTCTTCCTTAAACATAATATTTCCTTACCATATTAGAATTAATTAGTTCAAGAAGTTCCTCTCTATCTAAATTTGTTAAGATTAATGCTCCTCTTGAAAATGCCTTCTTTACTATATAAGGACCTTCAAATTTGGGTGCCCATTTTCCTCTTGAATCCTATTGTCTTAAAATGATTTTTTTCGGAACTAAATCTCCTTTATAAAATTCCCTAGGTCTCAATTTCTTTGCATGGGCCCTTATAAACCACCTATGGTATAATTAGCCATGACATAACGCAATTAATCTTTTCTCTTCTATCATATTCAACTAATCATATCACTTTTGCACCCATTCATTATCATCTAATTCTACTTCTAAGACAATCCTCAATGATGGAACCTCAACCTTGATAGGTAGTACTGCCTTCATTCCATATACAAGAGAATAGGGAGTAGCATCAGTAAAAGTTCTTACTGTTGTTCTATACCCATGTAATGCAAAAGGCAATATCTCATGCTAGTCCCTATAAGTAACCACCATTTTTTGCACTATTTTCTTTATGTTTTTATTTGCTACCTTAACCAATCCATTCATCTTAGGCCTATGGGGCATAGAGTTATGATGGATGATTTTATACTGCTTACACATTTCCTCTATTACTTTATTGTTGAAATTTTTGGCATTGTCTGTAATTATTCTTTCGGGTAAACCATATTTGCAAATGATATTGTTTTTCATGAATTTAATTACTACCCTTTTTTGTCACATTTGTATATGAAGCTACCTCTATCCATTTGGTAAAATAATTAATTGCTACCAATATAAAAGATGGCCATTTGATGTCTTTGGTTCAATAGGATCAATGACATCTAATCCCTAAACTGCGAAGGGCCACGGCCAAGATAATATGTTTAACACAGAAGCAGGTGAATTAATTTCACTAGCATATATCTAACATTTACGACATTTACAAATAAAGCTTATACAATCTGACTCCATCTTCATCTAATAATATCCCAGTCAAAGCATTTTCCTTGCCAACGTATGACCATTTAGGTGAGTACCATAAAATCCTTCATATACCTCTTCTCTTAGTCTCTAGGACTCTTTTTCATCAACATATCTAATTAAAGTGGTATCATAATTTCTTTTGTATAACATATTTCCTGTTAAAAAGAAATTACTTACTAAGTGATGTATTGTCCTTTTATCATGATCATTTATACCCTCGGGATATTTCCCGTCTTTGATAAATTGCATGATGTCATGGTACCATAGCTGCCCATCAATCTCTTTTTTGACATAAGCGCAATAAACTTGTGTCCCTATAATTGCAATCTTAATGGGTGGCATTTTTCCATAATCATCTAACCTGAAAATAGTTGCTAGTGTTGCCAAAGCATTTGCAATCTGATTCTCTATTCGAGAGATATGCTCAAATTCAATATAGTCAAATTCCCTCATGAGTTGATGGATATATCTCTGATATGGCATTAGTTTAACATCTCTATTTTCCCATATTCCATTCAACTAGTTTATTACCAAAGCAAAATCCCTATAAACTTTCAAACATTTAACCTTTATTTCTATTGCCATTTGTAACCCCATAACATAAGCTTCGTACTCAACCATATTATTGGTACATTCAAAACATAATTTTTCCATTACTGGAAAATAACTTTCGTCAGGAGATATCAAAATTACCCCAATTCCATGACCTAGTACATTAGAAGCACCATCAAACTTCATAATCCAATTTCTCAAATCTTTGTACACTTTTTTCAAAATCATTAGGCTTTCATCTAGGAATTCTAAATTAACCTCCTGACTGTTTTTAATATTTTGTGCTATTAGAAAATCCATGATGATTCCTTCTTTAATAGATTTTTGAGTGATATATATGATCTCATACTCATAAAGTAATACTTGCCACCGAGCAATTCTTCCAATAAGTGCTGGCTTTTCAAAGACATATTTAATGGGGTCCATTCGAGAAACTAGATAAGTAGTGTGAGATGGCATATAATGTCTCAATTGCCTAGCGGTCCATGCTAAAGCAGCACATGTTTTTTCTAAAAGAGAATAATTTTCTTAATAACTTGTAAATTTTTTGCTTACATAATAAATCACTTGCTCTTTTCCTTTTTCATTATATTGTCCCAACATTGCTCCCATAGATTTCTCATGTACCGTTAAATATAATAACAAAGGTTTCCCAATGATTGGAGGTTTTAATACATGTGGGTTTTTCAAGTATTCCTTAATTTTGTCAAATACTTGTTGACATTTTTCATCCCACTTGTTAGGATTTCTTTTCTGCAATAGACCAAAAATAGGCTCACATGTATTTGTCAATTGAGATATTAATCTGGCTATATAATTTAATCTTCATATAAAGCTTCGTACTTCTTTTTCTGTTCTTAAGGGTGATAATTATTCTATAGCTTGAACCTTGTCTGGATCTACCTCTATTCCTTTTTGGCTGACTATAAATCCTAGTAACTTTCTAGAAGTTTTTCTAAATGTGTATTTTGCTATGTTCATCCTAAGTTTATATTTTCTCAACCTCTTGAATACTTTTTTTAACTTTCCTACATGATCTTCCTCAGGACGTGTTTTAACAATCATATCATCTGCATACACCTCAACTTCTTTATGTATTAAGTCATGAAATAGGGTAACCATTGCTCTTTAGTAAGTAGCTCCTGCATTTTTTAATCCGAATGGCATCACTTTATAGCAAAAGGTTCCCTAAAGGGTAATAAAACATGTCTTCTCTTTGTCGTCCCAAAATAATTTAATTTGGTTATACCCTAAAAATCCATTCATGATAGAGAACATGTAATGGCCTACAACATTATCCACTAACACATCTATATGTGGTAACAGGAAATCATCTTTATGGCTTGCTTTATTTAGATCCCTATAATCTATACACATTTTTACCTTTCCATCCTTTTTTGGAATCAACACGATATTTGTTACCCATTTAGGATACTCAACTACTTCTAAAAAACCTGCTTCTAACTGCTTTTTAACCTTTTCTTTGATTTTCAAAAGTACCTCTGATTTATCTTTCTTAATTTTTGCTTAATAGCCTGACATCCTGGTTTTAAAGGTAATTTATGAACAACTATGTCAGTGTCTAATCCAAGTATGTCTTGATAGGACCATGCGAAAAATTCCATATACTTTTTCAATAATCAATCATCCTTTCTTTCAACTTGTAGGATTTTCTTTCGTTCCTAAATTTATCACTTTTATGGGCACTTATTGTGATTCCATGATTCTTTCTTTATGATCCCACATTTTTGAGTTCAAATGCTATGGCTTCATTTTCATCTTTTTCTTCATCAGATTCTACCTTATACAACAATCAAAATTATATTTTGGTCTTTCCTCAAACATATCATCTAAAGAATCATTATTTATGGATAAAAATGCAAGAAATAAGAAAAGAAACATGGAAGGAATTTTAGGAGAAATAAAAAGAGAAGTATATGAGATAAGGCATAAATTTATTAATAAAGAAGCCTAACATACTAAAACTTTTAGCCTTAGGCATAGCTAAAAGCAATCCCAAGTTGCATATAAGTATCGGGATTGAAAATAAAACATATATAAGGAGCTTTGGTTAATGAGGACATTACTTGAGTAGGTAAAAGAATTCTAAGGTCTTCCAATTGCTTAGTTCATGCTCTAGTTGGAGAGAATATACATAATCTTCTGATAATTCTTCTCCTTAATTAGGATTTATCATGGTAGGTTTTTGCTTCCTAACTAATTTCCCCTTTCTATAACATTATTTAATTCATGCATGAGCCATCTAGCACTTCTAAACACTTGTTTCAAAGGAGGAATTTCCACTCGAGCATGATCAATTTTTAGCTCATACACTCTCAGCATTTTTTTCAATCGTTGCTCATTCTTTACTCTCATCTTATCATACCGAGTCATATGATATCCCATATATGCTGTATAGTTATTTCCTATGAGTTCCATGTATTTGACCATTCCTTGCATATTCTTCCTAAACATTTTCCTATCTAGTACCCTTGTGCTAGCATTACCTGTGCGGACATTCGTGATGTATTAGAAAAATGTGATTTTGCTAACTTCTCTTCTAGTGGTTTATAGATCACATTTACTATTTCAAAAGCTTGAAAAGAACTTTCAATTGCCTCCTCTATCATTTCAATATATTGATCATTGATAGGCTTGGATATAAAGATTTCCTCTTCCCCATTAACTTTTATCAATTTTTCATCAATAATGAATTTTACTTTCTGATGTAGGGAAAAAGGAACTGCTCCAGCGCTATGAATCCAAGGTTTTCCCAATAGCATACTATATGCTAGGTTTATATCCATTACTTAAAAGGTATTTGAAATAAGGTAAGACCTATTTGAATTAGTAATTCAATTTCCCCAATAACATTTCTTCTAGTACCATCAAATGCTCTAACAATCATCAAACTTGGTCTCACAAAAGATTCATCAAAAGGAAGTTTGCTTAAAGTAGACTTTGGCATTACATTTAAAGTCAAGCCATTGTCAACTAGCACCTTTGTAATTGAATAATTTTTACATTCTACTGAAATATGTAAGGCCCTGACATGGCCTATTCCTTTAGAAGGGATCTCATCATCCATGAAAGTGATATAATTAGCTGACATTACATAACCAATAATATTATTAAGGTTTTCCATAGAAATGTCATGATGGATATATGCTTGATCCAATATTTTTAACAATATAGCCCGATGAGGTTCTGATGCCATGATTAAAGCAAGTAGTGAAATTCAAGCTGGGGTATGATTAAGTTATTCAATCACTTTATATTCATTTTGCTTGACCAATCTCAAAAATTCCTCAACATCTTCTTTAGGTACTCTTTTCCTAGCATTATAAACTTGCTTTGGTTATGCCTTCAGAACTGTATTATTATAATTTTCTTCTTTATCCTTCCCTTTATGACATCATTCTAGTTCTTCATTTCTTTTTTGATTTACTTCTTCAAAAATATAACATCTCCCACTTCTTATCTTTCGTCCAACCCCAGTAATATTTTCTATAGAGAGTCTTAATGCCTGCAGAGTTTCTAGCTATTTTGGTTGAGTTGTCGAGCATCTGTATATCTAAGGTACTGCCTTTGTATCCTTGTAAGGAAAAGGCTTTGGTAAGCTTAATGTCATTCTAGCCATGAAGGATATTATTGATTCTATGTATTCTTACCTCGAGTGAAAGGGGTAGCGAATAACTATAAGAATTGGTCTTTCAGTCTCTCTATTGTCCTTCTTTCCTATAACTGTTATTTCTTTATTGGCTACCTGAATTGCTATGAATTTTGCATTTAATAGTCTTGAGAGTTCTTTCTGTACACTTGATTTATCTAGATTTTCTTCCAACAAACCTAATCACATTAGTGACATTAATAATTGTTTTAAATTGTAAGCCTTTTTTAAATATTCCAAACTTAATTCTGTATTATCCTTTTCATTAATGATGTCATTTATTCTTCTATCCTCATGATTTGGCAATGGATTAGTGGCGACATTCGGGCTTTGTTCTCCCTGATCAAATTTAAGCCATCTTGCATTTATTAACCCTTGTACCTTCCTTTTAAATGCTAGACAATTTCCTATATGATGTCTTATTACTCCAGCATGATATTCGCATTTAGCATCCTCTTTATACCACTTGGGATATGGAGGTGCTAGGGCCTTAAGAGGTGATAGGCTTGCCAAATTGTTTTGCATTAATTAGGGTAGCAACTTTATATATGTAATTAGGATAGGATTGAAGACCTCTAGGGTTCGTTGCTACCTATGATTTTGTTCTTTAGGACCAATTGTATTTGTCATTTGACTCGAGTATTGCATTTGTACTATAGTAGGCACCACACAAGTTATAAATGTATTTTGTTCCTTCATTTTTCCTTTATTCCCTCCTATCATATGAGCATCTCCTTCTTTCTTTTTGCCTATATATTGCTTTTTTGAATTGTTTGACTCATTGACTCATTCTTTAAGCTTTCCTTTTTTAATGCCCTGCTCTATTCTTTCTCCTACCATAACAAAATCAGAAAAGTTTATAGTGGTATTGGCTAGCATTATGCTATAAAAGGGAGGTCTTAAAGTGTCCAAAAAATTAGTTTTCATTTCTTTTTTTATGAGCTGGGGGATAACCTGAGCTATTTTATCCCTCTATCTTTAAGCATATTCTTTAAACATTTCAGTAGATTACTTTTCTATAGCACGAAGGTCATCCCTACTTAGAGCCATATCAACGTTATGCTTATATTAGTTTAAAAATGTATCAGCCAGATCTTTCCATCATCTGATGTGGTTTCTTTCTAATTACATATACCATCTCAAAGCAGGTCCAGTTAAACTTTCCTAAAATATATGGATAAGTAATTTTTCATTATTTACATGCGCCGCCATCCTACTACAGTACATAGATAGATGGTTTTGAGGACAACTTTTCCCCTAATATTTTTCAAATTTAGGAGTTTTGAATTTAAGAGGGATAACCACATTAGGTACTAAGCATAACTATGTAGCATCGGTTGTTCCAAAAATATTTATTCCCTCAATTGCTTTTAACCTCTCTTCTAGCGATCCCAATTTCTCTGTTACTCCTTCATCTATTAATTCCCTTAAATTAGCTTGTTCCTTAAGATCATCTAAATCTGGGACTACACTTATTTTTTTTCTTTTTGCTTTATTAACCTTTGTTCAAAGAATAACCTTTGAGACGTTTGACCCATCATAGGAGTTCATGATACTATTACTGGCAATACCATAGGAAGGGCAATTGGTGCTTCATCTATAACACTCTTTCCTTTAAGTAATTCCATTATTTTAGCCAACTATTCCTTCATAGTATTTACATCTAATAATTGCTCTTTGATTTGATCAATCTCTCTCTTGAACTCCTCTTGTCTTTGCTCGTCCATTTGCCTTTTTCTTAAACGAGTTAAATATAGATACCTAGAAGGAATATGTTGATGAAATTTGTGGGCTATTTTGATTACCTGTTTAATAAATCATTCACATGGTTATACTAGGTATTAATAGATCGAACCCATATTATATAACATACGTCATTCATATTACATCATCCAAGTTTAATACATCTAACATTTACTTATACTTAACATTTAACAAATACTAGGAAAAATAATATTACACCTAATTTCACATGATTTGACCCAAATATTATATATTTTTTGCAGCTTTTCCAAGAAAGCGATTATCCTTTCCCCCTTTCCACCGATAGGTATATAAGCACCTTTAAAATATGCCAAACTATCTGCAAAGATAATTGCATTATTGGATATTTCTTGTATCATTCTCTCAATACGAGTTTTTTCTACTTCAATTTTGCAATAATCATAATAATATTTATCTGCACTAATTTTATAGCAATTGATCTCTCTATTGAACTTTTTGTAATGAGCATGTAATATTTGATACTCTGCCATTAATTGCTCATATTGCTCCCTTAGATCCTTCCTTTGACTTTCTGCATATTCTTCCTAATATCTTTTTATTGCTAAATTGTCCAGATTTATTTTCTTTTTGCCCTTTTGGAATACACGTATTTCCTAGACCAATTCCTCATTTTTAACTCAGAGCTAATTATTTTCCTATTTTAGGCTTCTTATCTCCTCATCATGAACCATTTTTTATCTCTATGAGCTGATTTTGTAACATATGAACTTGTTCCATTAATTCATAATTACTTTTTTCTAAACCAAAGTTTTCCTATTTTGCCCTTGTGACCATCCTTATCCATTCAACTAAGTCATCATTGGATTGTTCTGAGCCTTGGTTTACCTCATTTGTTAATGTTTCCATAGGCACTTTCCTCTTGTCTATCCTTATTTTTGGAGGCATAAACCCTTTATTGCATTTTTTATGCCATCGAGGATAATTTACCATAACTGATTTATTAGGAATAATTTTATTTAATATTCTAACATATCACCATGCTTTTGTTATTCTATCATTCCTTTTGTATTGTTTTCCCTGTAATCAAAATCAAATCCATATAATCCTTTAGTAACTAGAATGAATTGAGTGGCTCCTAGTTATCTTTTGAACATGGTAGGTGCATATGTTGTTCCTCCTCATGGACTTAGCAAAGGTACCCATAGAAACTCCCCACAACTAATTAATAAATCATTACGATCCTTCTAAAAAGGTATCCATAATATATCCTTTTCTTTGAGATTATGAAGAAACTGCAGCCAAACTTTCACTTTGGGCTATAATATTGGCCATTTAAATTGTCTAAATCACAAGACATGATTAGAACACCTATTGAAATCTTTATCATATCTGACTTCAGGAAATTTGAAACTCGAAGGACATTAAAAATGATTTAATACCCATATGCAAAGAAGTGGTAAACATGATGTAAATCGCCCCTCTCCCCGAATTCTAATAGCGTTTAGGGCTCTAAAAGTTTCTGCCAAGATACATAAAACTGGGCTCCGTTCCATGCTACCTTTGTGAAACATATTATGACTTTCTTATCAATCACACCTAAAACTTTTGGGAATAGTACTATTCTTTAAATAAGAAGTGCTAGCACAGGTAAAGAACTATCTGAGTCAATGTTAGCCTACACAAATTACAAAAGTGGTTCAATCTTAATCGCTTTGGTCATAAGTTACTCCTATCCTATTAGCGTGAATCCCAATAACTCTTGCTAACTGTTTCAATCCTTTTTCAGTTCATGCATATTTATAAGGCTTGAAAGTCATCTTTAAATTCAACATAAACTGGTATTCCTCAATAGTAGGCGCCATATCTATATCTCCATATGTAAAACATCTGTAGCTAGGATTCCAATAGATAATCATGGCTTTAACCATATTAGTATAATTGGGTAAATACATGAGATAAGCTATCCATCCATATTGATCATTAAACATTTGCTTTCACGTTGGCATCAAAGCCTTTCATACTTTTTTTATAGGAACCCAATGATTCTATTACAAATCTAAATTTGTAATGTCAAGCAATTTTATATTGAGGCCTTCTGGTAAACTATCCCTATTTTTTGCCCATTTAATTCCTTCCCTAGTTAATTTTCTGACTCCAAAGTGTAACCTATGGAGACTTCTGAAATTTATGATGTCTGCATCTTTCAAAATTGAGTGTAATATTAATAGCACTAGTACTTGTAAAATTTTTATTGCAAATTCCGTTAAATATTTATTTATCATATATATGCATGACAATGATAAATTTTACTTTACCAACATGAATATTCTAAATTTCAACATCACAGTGCAATCAGTGCAAATATCTTGTATTACATCCAGAGCTTTTACATAAGACAACTTTTAATTATCATTCCCTTTCTATTAAAAGATGCAAATCACTATTGATCAAAATATTGTTACTCTAAATAGTGATATGCTTCTTCTGTTACATTCATTCC
>CANXYI011779216.1:0-13795 GCA_948208565.1 Hura crepitans
GATCTGACAGATGTAGTAATATATGAGAATGGATATAGAAAGGTTCAAATTTTTGGTTTTTCACCTGGACAACTGATATGCTACCAGAATTTAGTTAGCTCATAATAATAATTGATAAATGTGATTTCATAAAGAGTTAAATGAGAATAGGTTGGGGTAACTCAAATATGGGTGGCCTTTAGGAAGTAACATCTCTTGTTCGATCCGACCATGGATTGGGTAGGAGATGTAACATATTTTTATTTCTTATTATTTTTCTAAGATTGAATTTTAGTTACCTAATGTATTTATGAGCTTAGAAATTGATTTGGATATTTGTAAAATTTTTTAGTGAATTTTTATTATGGAACATGTGTATGTTTGTAGAGAAAGAGGGGAAAGTGATTGAGAGGTAAGAGGACCAAGCTTGAAGAGTGAATTAGAAGTGTTTTGAAACCCATAGTAAGTGAATTTAATGATTGTGCACTTAATTTTATTAAATTATGTAAAATAAGCATGTGTATATGTATGTAATGTGCATGTTTGCATATAATGGCATGTATTTGTATAAGAAATGAGAAGAGGTGATATGTACATAATAATTGATACTTAAATGCTATAAAAAATAAAGAGACATTATGGTATATGGTGATGGACCCTAAATGGCCAAATGGTATGTCTAAAGTGATTAAATAAAAATAATTGTTGTATAATGGTAATGTGTGCAAAGTTGTTTCTAACTAAGAGAGGTAATATGCCTTAACCATGTAACTTGAAGAAATATAGTGATTAGGTGGATTTAGTGAGAGTGGTCGAATGAGATATATAAGGAGTACATGGCTCAAAGCTAAGTTATTGATGTATCTAAAATGAGATTTAATAACAAATAGTAAAACTTTGAATTGTATGAAGAAAAGAAAGATGAAGTTTTGATTTGAATGATTTGAGGGTGACTAAATGACTAATAAAGGAAGAGAAAATTAGGTAAAGATCATATATAAAATGACATAAGGAAGTAACTAGTGTAACCTTGTGTGATGAGTTTGCATAAGGAATGTATATATAGTGATACAAAAAGAGATAAAATAATACTTGAGAAGTGATAATGACAAAAAATGTGAGGTGATAACATGATACTTATACCATTTAAGCATTGTCAAGAGAAAGAGGAATGATTAATCATAAATCGAAGATTAAATGACATTTAACTTGAGGCCTATATTAGTTAGACACCTACTAGATAGGTTGATCAATCAACTGGGGAGTAGTCGCTACTAGCACACTTTGGTGTCATAAGATGTTAGTTCATAAGGATGATTGTGAAATGATATTGACCTTTTTATGATGTCGTGTGGGTGCAGTCACCTTAAGGTCCATAAGGTTCATGCACATTTAAGACATGAGATATAATGACGGGTGTAGCCATTAAGGTCCAGAATGAGGACCTTTGCACAAGCTTTGATACTGGTACAACCATTGAGGATTTGAGATAAAACCTTTTGCATAGATTGAGATTTATGATAGGTGCAGTCATTGAAGTAAAAAATGCAAGTCCCTACACAAGTTTAGATCCTGTTATCTAGTGTCTAAAGTGTAGTCTTTCGGATATGGGCTACTTGCTAGAATAATGAATATGAATAAATAAATGGAACATAGACTAATGAGGTGATAAAGATTAACATGATTTAATGTGCATGAACTTCACATAACTTTGCTACATGAGAGTACCTGATTGTAATCAAATATGATTGTGACTATGATTGAGTGCTTGCATGATGCATGATGTATATGATTTAGTGTATGAGTCACTAAACACCACTAGTGTATAGATTTTTTCAATACGTAGGTAGTAGATAAATCGTATGGCTTAGCCTTATCAAAGTAGCCTAGAAACCAACCTACTTAGGTATAATTTATGTTTTTGGTTTATGTATGTTATATATATCTAGATGCACTCATGTATAGGTTGAGGATAATGATGTAATAATAATGATATCTAGTATTGGAAACTGATGTTGAACTATATTATACATTTTATGTATGCTTGAGTTATGTGAATTGTTGTTGAATGGTTATGATAGAGACTGTGATGGATCAAAAGGATTCTGTTGATAAGACTAAGAATAAAATTGTTATAGAAGTGTCCATTTTATAAGTTAAAAATTTTTGGATTTATGCTCGGATAACCGTTATGCTATTGAATTTTCAAAAAAACTAACTAGAGAAGAAATTAAATAAGATCACTAATATTTTAAATGTATAATCCACCTAAGACGCCATATCAATTGTAAATATAGTAGAATAAGGATGAGCCACATTATAATTAGGCTATGAAACTTTAAGAAAATAACACTTCTTATTAGGTTAAATAAGCTACAAGTGAGAGTAGTGTTAAGATGGGTGACCTTTTAAGAAGTGGCATCTCTTGTTTGGTTTGGAAAAAGATCAGGTAGGAGGTGTTACAAAGTATGGTGAAAAGACAAATTACACCATAACTAGATATGGAAGGGTTAAGTTAAACCACTTGACTTTTTGACACTTAAGTAGTCTTGATATGTGGCTAGATACCTCTTAAGACTTGTATATAAGTGAATTATTAATTGGGATTTAATTGTGGACTTAATAGGATTGAACCATTAGAGTCTTAGCCAGACTAGGACTCTAATTCATTATATACTGCTAATGTGTTTTGAAAACCCATAAGGTTATAGAAAAAGAAGTGAGAGGAGATTTAAAGTGTTTGAATGGTTTAATGATATTAGATATCATTAAAAAATGAATTCAAAAGGAAGAATAAACAATTGGGCTTGGAGCCCAATTGGCCCAAAAAAATCAGAAACTAAAGTTTTTAAGTGTTGGGCCCAGTTAAGCTAATATGTGATTCTATTTAGGTCAAATTTAAATGGAACCTTTAAGTGTTAAAAGGGCTATTAATCAAAACATTAGCTGATTAATTATGGGGCCTTGTTGAGCCACATAAAATTGGCCTAAGCAAGTAAGTATGCATATACGTATAAGCTCTCTTCTAAGCTTACATGTATGGGCCTATTAGAGAGCACAATTCATGGGTAATAATCTAAATTAGAAGGGTTTTAAAAAGTATAAAAAAACTTTTAGTGATCAGCCATAAGAATCATGCAAATTAAAGAGCACAAAATAGCCACTATAAAAATGCATACCTTCTTACATGTAATTTTCCCTTTCTTCTTTATCCTCGTGAATCTCTCACTAACCCCTTGAGATTTATGTAGCCTCTCTCCTTAAGCTTCTTGTATGGATACCTTGGAGTGTTCCTAATGAGAATAACTGTGGTTTGCAATAAGTTAGCGAGAAGAGTAGAAGAAAAAGAACTGGGGCTTCAACAATAACAGCAAACATCAATACATTGCTATGTGAATCTTTTGAATCCATTACTTCTATATAATTTTCTCAAAAAATTTTAAATTTTGCTATGCATATCACAAGAAAACTAACATTGGTATCAAAGTTAGGTTCTCAAAAGGTTCAAAATATTTGAGAATTATAGTTACGATTGATTATGGATAGAATATGATTTTATGATTTTTTGGTTCTGTGGTGGCTTGTAATTTTTATTTTACTATTCAAATCAATTTAATAAGATTAAATAATAATTTGGCATAGTTTGAAAATCAAAATTCTTAAATAATGATTTTGCGTAGTTTAGAAATTAGAATTCTTAATTTATAATTTGATTAAATTCAGTGTAATAGAGGAAAAACACTTTTTATGCGCATAAGAGAGTTTTACCCATAAAAGGAGGGGCTTTTGCTTATTTTTGTGCATAGATGATTTAATTACTATTTTACTGATTTGATATGATATATGATGAGTTAAAAAGTGATTTTAATTTTGGTCATATATGGCATGATTAAATTGAGCAAATTAGAAAATACATGAAGTAATCAATAGATTTGAGCAGTAAAAAAATTGATTAGTCACAAGTGTTGTGTTTATTTATTTATTTGATTTTCGAAATTATAGAGCTTATATTTCATAAATATGAGATGTTATGATATTAATTAAAAGTTTTTAAGTGGTAAATATCATTTGCATATGAATGAGATTCATAAACGTGCTTGATTATTGTCAAGATTGTCACAATTTTGAGTTGCATAATGGTCAATCTTATTAGTTGAGCTTGCCATGGGTTAAACAATTAAAAGAGAAAATTTAATTTGATAACATTGATTATTATAGGTCCAAAAGGGTGCCAATAGCTATTAAATCTTTTGGGTAAATTCCATGGTCCAAGTTGCAAATGGTTTTACGGTTGACTTTGAATTCGATTCTTAATGATCTACTGTTTAAAGATTGTTCATTAAATTAAATATTAATATGATTGAATTTTTATTTTTTAGAAATATATGTTAAATATCATCTTAAAATTAATTAAATTAAATTAGTTGTTGATAAATTTAATTAAATTTCGCTTATGAGATGGTATTGACTAGTATAGCCGAATTTTGCAAAGAAATATGATTTCTAATAGAATTAGATTCTAACCCTCAATTGATTTAGATTTCTAATTAGATTAGGATTTTAAATTGATTATATGGATTAGGTTTTATTCCAATCTAATATGGATAAATGTTATCAAAATGGACTAGAATAAATTATACTATACTATTCTAATTTCCTTTTGCATAGAATTCAGATTCTATGTTCTCATACTTAAAGTGTTCTAATTACTTTAGAATTATAATTAGATTAGAACTCTATAAAATGGAGAGATGTAATTTAATATTTAATATGATTAGGTAATTCAATTACCTAATTAATATGATTAATTTTTCACTAAATGGGCACAAAACCTAATTAGGTTAAGAAGATGAATCAAAACTAGTTTTATAAGTGTTGTAATTTTAGTAATCAATCATAATCAAATTTTCATGGCTTAATGCATGTAACACATTAGAAATGCATGTAAAGGGTATATGTTGGCATGATGATTAGTCATAGACAAAGACCAATGTGATTGATTTGCATTGCATGAATTTTTTCTTTAGTTAAATTAGGCTTGTGTGTCCCAACATTTTCTTTAATTTCTATTTTTTTTCATCTGATTCTCCTCACATTACATGTGAGGTCTTCTAAATTATTTTATTATGTAATTAGATTACATATGGTTAGATTAAAAAGATGATATGTAGAGAGCAAATAGAGAAGGCCTACCAAGGAAGGTCGAGAAGAGATAGTTAGAAGTGTTTTAATTTTTTTTTTTTAGGTTTGTAAGTCATGCAAATACCTAAGATTTAGCCCAAATTGGTTCCCTTTGGCTCAAGAAAATCAATATAGTAAAAGTTTGTAAATAAATCATATATTTAATGTGATCAAATATGGCATGCAAAATTCCTTTGCATGAGAATACCAAAGTATGCAACCCTGATGAGACTAAAATGGAAGAAATCCCTTAAAGTTAATACTAAGACTTGCAAGCCTTCTGTTAATATAGTTTTAACCGGAGTTCTTTTTAGTGTTAAGTTCTTAGGCTAACCCAATGAGATACACATATATAAGAATTGGTGACCCAATGATTAGTAGTTACATGCCAATTCAATTGGCATGAAATGCCTATAATTTCTGTTATGGGTTGGGCTTGTTAGGTGAACTTAAGGTTCGACCTTAACAAGAAATGGGTACTGTTTCATTAGGAGAAGCATTGAGTTTTCACATATAAATAATGAGGGCTATTGGTTTATAATAAAATAGTGGGAGATAATATAGATTTTATAAAAGACCTTATAAAATGCATACATGTACATGATCATGCATTAACATGTTTCTCAATCTTTATATATAGGTATACATATTGCACTATGAGTTCATCAAACTTGAATTTATGCTCAATTCTTAACTCCAACAAGTTAACTAGGCCTAATTTCTTATACGAGCTTCAAAATCTAAGAATAGTTCTCAAAAGTGAAGATAAACTATATGTTAGATATGCTTATCCATCTATCTTTGATGATAATGCTTAAATTGATAATCAATCAGCTTATTTGAAGCATGTTGAGGGCTTAGATCTGGCTAACATCTATGTCCTCGAAGTTTTAAAAGCAACATAAGCATATGGATGCTCACACTATTCTATTTCACTTAAAGGAATTGTTTGACAAGCAAAGAATGACCAAAAGATATGAGATATCCAAGGCCCTGTTTCACTATAGAATGGTGGAAGGGACTTTATCATTCAACAAGGGTTGAAGATAAAGGGGTATATTAAGAGGCTTGCTTTTTTAGGCCTTGCATATATCATGAGCTAAGTGTGACTTAGTTATGCGATCATAGCCTAATAGTTATACATAATTTTTGCTTAACTATCATATGAATAAGATCTAAATGATGATCTTTGAGCTACTGATCATGCTTAAGATCATTGAAGATGCTGCTAAAAAGAATTCTAAAGCAATGATGGTTGTTTAATCTTCTCCTTCTAAAAGTAAAAAAGGGAAGAAGGAAAAGGATGAAATAAAGGCTTCAGACGGGGTAAAGAAAGGCAAAGGCAAAGGGCTTACTGCTTTTGCCTAAGAGATAGGCCTAAAAATGACTTGTTTCCACTATAGTAAGATCAGGCATTGGAAGTGGAATTGCAAGGCTTACCTCGACTCTAGCAAGAAAGAGAAGCATGGTGATGCCTCTACTTTAGGTATTAATGTTATTGAGGTTAATATTATTATTGTTGTTGATTATCACACATGAGTATTGGATACTAGATATGGTTCTCACTTTATTTTTGATTTGTAAGGACTAAAGAGCAGTTAGAGGTTGAACAAAGGTAATATGGACTTACGCTTGGCAAATAAACCAAGAGTTGTTGCATTAGCTATAGGAACATATTACTTAGATTTGCCTTTTGGACTTGTATTAGAACTTAATAACTATTATTATGTTCCTTCTTTAAATATGAATATTATTTCTTTATCTTGTCTTATTAAACAAGATTTTGTTATTTCCATTAATAAGAGCAAAGATTGCTCAATTTATAAATATAATGTTTTATATTGTTTTGCTTCATTTATTAATGGAATTTATATTCTCTATCATCAAAATGAGATCTATAATATTAATACCAAGAGACAAAAGGTTGATAATTTGAAACCATATTGCTTATGGCACTATCGACTTGGCTATATAAATGAGAAACACATGTCTAAGTTACACAAGTATGGTGACTTAGATTTATTTGATTATAAATCAATTGAAACATGCAAATCTTTTTTAATGGGTAAGATGACAAAGAAACCTTTTAGTAGAAAATGTGAATGTGCTAGTGGGATGCTAAACCTAATACATACTTATGTATATGGTGCAATGACCACACATGTAAAAGGTGGGTTTCTCTACTTTATTACCTTTATTGATGACTATTTATTGTATGGGTATGTGTACTTGATGAAGCACAAATATGATGCTTTTAAAAAGTTTAAAGAATTTAGAAATAAAGTTGAGAAATAGCTTGACAAAAGTACTAAAACATTTCAATTATATTGAGGTAGAGAATACTTAAGTTAAAAGTTTCAAAATTATCTTAGAGATAATGGGATATTATCTCAGTGACTCCTTCATATACACTATACCATAATGGTATATTTGAAAGGAGAAATCAAACCTTGTTAAACATGGTTCAATCCATAATGAGTTTTGCAACTCTACCTAAGTCATTTTGGGGTTATGCACTAGAAATTGCTATTTATCTCTTAAATAGTGCTCTATAAAAGTTGATTAATGTTACGTCATATGAGATCTGGTATAATAAGAAAACAATTCTTTCACATTTAAAAGTAAGGTGTTGCCCTGCATATGTGAAAAGAATTGTGTTAGAAAACCTTGACACTAAATCTGACAAGTGCTTATTTGTGAGATATCAAAAAGAGTCTTTTGGATATTATTTTTACAACACTTTGGAATAAAAGATACTTATTTTTAAGCATGTTATCTTCTTAGAGAAAGAGTTTCTCTTAAAGGAAGATAGTGGGAGTAGAATTAAACTTGAGGAAGCCAATTAATTATGTAGAAAAATCATTATTGTGAGGTTAGTTTACATGTAAAACAAGTTAATTAAACTACTTGTTACAATCCAAAATAAATAAAAGAAGTAAAAGTCACAAAACTAAAACAAATAACATAAAATAAAGATTGGTCCTATTTCTACATCAATAAGTATGTATGAACTATATAATCCTCTCAAGTTGGTCTATGCAGCTTTAAATATGCCTTGAATAGGTCTATGTGGATGTCGACTACCATTGCTAATAGGTCCATTCGAACCTTATTCCAGTGTAAATGGCCAATCTTACATAACTTGAAATAACAAGATTAGTAATATAAACAGAGGTCTAATAAGACCTAATAAAAGTGCAAAATGAGATGATAACAATACATGTTAAGGATATACATATGGATATGAAAGATTACAGAATATACATGAATAATTGTTATAAATGACATGATAATTGAAATAATTAATTATGGAAAGAAATATATAAACAATTTTAACACAGCTACGTTTGCATGGATATATAAAACTTATACATTCACAACATACATCCAAACAGACTACACTCCTCATGAAAGAGAATTCGTGTGAACTTAACATTAATTCCAGAATATGAATAACATGCATATTGAAGAATAGAATGATTAAAACATATTTGATGTAAATACACCTCAGTAACATGTTGTAGTGTTTAATATGGATAAAACATAAGTCATTAATCATAAATAAGTGCTAAAATGGAATGTAGAAGATGAACATAAAACTATTATCAAACATTGGTCCCTACAAATCTTATCTTATACAAATATTCAAGTAATAAGTCTATGTAGACTTTAACCCTTATTAAAGTAGGTCTGTGCAGACTTAGTTTTCAGTTTTAGAAAGTAAGTGCAACTATAATATTTCTATGAACAATTAAAACGTGAATAAAATGATTTATAAGAGTTAACTTACTCCTATAATTGATATAGGCATTACATATAATCACTTCACATGTCAATTAATCATGGGAGATCCTCTCTAGTAAGAAAAGAAAAGTAATGAAAAATACGGAGAAAGGTGACCTTAGATCTTATGTTGATTAATGCTCCAAGCAACAAGATAAAAGTTAGGATTTTTAGAAGAACAATAATTTTTAATATGGGCTTAAGGACTAGTAGAGTGAATCCTACTATAGAGTTTTCTTTATTAAATCTTGATAATTTGTGATGATAAAATAGGTTGATGAAAGGAGGACTTATAAGGTCTTGTAAGGGTTCTCCTATTCAACTAAAAGGGAGTTATGATAGGATTAAGAATTAGAATCCAAATTGAAATATTGAGTTTCTGAAAGTCTATTAGAACAAGGTCTATATAGACTAATTTTATATAGAAAGAGGTCCATCAAAACCTTAGGCTTTGGTTGTTCAAGTGGACCATCGGTCTTGGGCTCAATTCTTTTAGGTTGACTATATGTTAGTTCATGCAGACTTTTCGCTAGTAGGTCCTTACAAACCTATTACTTGTTAGTCCATACGAACTAGTGTTTTTAGGTTACTTGCCTTATTACTTAAGCATATCTCTAGGTATCATTACAAGCTAAAAAATGAATGAGTCCATACTGTGAGAGCTACATGCTGGCACCTCTATCGGGGTATGTGTCCATAGCGAAGGGCCTAGGCAAATTTTTTCTCCAATTTAGGTTGCACCACAAACTTTTCATATGGGGTCAAAGTCCAAATCCATAGGAAAATTTAAGACCCAAAATCTAGATGTCTACACAAATTATTCAATTATATACATATGTCACATAATGCACTTAAGAATACATATTATGGACTCTTTTTAACTTTACATGTCTATCATGAACCCCTAGTGTTGTTTGAACTCAATCTGCTGTTTTGCCTGACCCAGTCTATAATCTACGCATAAGAAAAATCAATGCACTAAGCATAATTGCTCAGTGGTGTATCCTAAAACTATGAATTATGCAATAGTATTACTTTTATTCAATTTCTTTTCTAATTCTACTTGAATAATATGTTTAATTCATTTAATTCAATTTCATCTTGTAAGTCTCTTTTATTACTTATAAGGCCTTCATTACACATTATTATCCCTTTTTTATCTACATTTTCATATTTTTACATGTAACACCCTTATACCTAACCAATATACATATTCTCTTATAGGATGCCACACTACCAATTCAATTCTTATTCCTTTATCATTTTATTTTTATTCTTTGTTCAGTTATCTCACTGTAATTATTCTATTTTAATTCACATACCATTAACATGTATCACCTAAGTTCATAGCTTTCATTTTCTTATACACATATATATACTTATTAAAGAAATATTTATAATATTATACTATCATTTATTACAACCTTTATATACAATATCTATTCTTAAACAATATATCTAAGGCTACTATTTATATACATGTGTCCTCCCTACTTATTACACACTAGTAGATATAGGGGTACTTTTGCAAATATAGTTACTTATGGTGGATTCTCTTACCTGTGCATCTAATCTATGAACTCCTACCATTGCTAAGACTCAATCTATTGCATCGTTTAGCCCAACTCATAACTTATGTATCAGTAAAAAAGTCAATACACTAAGCAACAATGCTCAATGATGTATTCAATATTTATGAATTATGCTATTATCAGGTTTATACATAATATCAACAATCCTAGCCATGTTTATTTATTTATTAATTATCACTTAACCATGTTCTGTATACCTTGTCATTTTCATTGTCTTTTAATAAATTCACTGCTTACTATAGCTTTTATTTACCTATTACTATTCCTCTTTCTGTATATTTTCATATAATTATATGTTGCACCAATGTTTCTTTATTAATCTTATAACCTAATTATACTATCCCTCATTTGTGTTATAACATAATGATTTTGATTACAATTTGTTTATTTACATATACTTTACTCTCTACCTTACTTTATTAGTTTCTTTGTATATGGCTTGTACTATAGTTTCACTCATTAAACTCTTTAACTATTTGTTACTCTTGTATCTAAACTTATCTCTTAGTTGTAGGTCTTTCGATTATACATGCTTTGATAATTAAGGTTTTTCATTTACATATGTTGTAATTTAATTACCTAATTTGAGTAATTACATTTATTCACTATTCTTTTCTTATTTACTTTGCATGTATTAATTGTCATATATATTCACTTTATACTTAAATACCATATACTTGTGTCTTCCTTTGTATTTGCTACATTTAAGGCTTTACTAGATCACTTCTTTTATATGTGCTTTGTAACATTTTATAAGGATTTTATACAATTATCTTTTTGGTACTTATTCCATATTGTCTTATGTTAAATTACATGTAGTAGTTTCTATTCTTACTTTACTTTTATCGTCCACACAACTCTTATAATTCCATCTTAACCATATATTTATCTATATTATCTTTATATGACTATGACTTAGATTTCTCTTTTGCTTGTTCATATACATGTATTTTGACATTCATTTGTTAATTTCATTTGTGATTAACTATAAAATGATCTTATCATTTATATGTTGTTTATAACTTCACTCTTTTAAGATTTCACACTGATATCTTAATTAGGTTATTAACTATGATATCTTATATAGGTTTCATTTACTTTTACTGTGATGAAATTATCCTATGTACTATAGTTATCCATTTTAAATATGGAGAGTTCTCTTTTTGATTAATTTATCTGTATGGTTTTTACTCTTGTTATGTCAGTTAATTCTCTTATATCTTTTTATATTACTCTTACCCCTTGATAATCCTTTAATAATTATCCTTGTTAAGATAATAAGATATATAATGATATGACACCAAAGCATCCAAATAACAAATATGGCACATTATGCCTAAATAACATATATGGGGAATAACACTCTCCCCAAGTGATGGTAGACACCAAAGTGTTGTATAGTAGGCACTAAAAGTGTGCAATATGATAGGTGCCAAAGTGTTATATGGTAGGTCGTAACTATAATAGTAGGTCTCTAGTTGACCAGTCAACCTATCCTAGGTTGTATAGACTGTGTAGGATATTAGGGCCTCACATACATTCATACTTCTTTTTAAATTAATTAAAGAAATTTTCAATTATGAAACAACAATGTTAATTTATAACAATGTTGTAATTATTTATTTTAATAACTTCCTTACTTCTGATGAAAATTTATAATCTATAGTTAGCTTTATTGGTTCTATCAATTACCAAACACATTTTAATGTTCTTAAGAAAGAAAAGAATTAAAGTTATATAATTAAACTCATAAGGCTATTTAAGCATCCTATGAACAACATACATTATAAGTAAGTATACTATCCTTAAATTACACTTGCTTATGAACTTTTGTAATCTTATTTTATAGTACCACTCTTATTTTACCTTCAGTTATCTATATAATTGGCTAGACATTTCCTTATTCACATGCATACCAATTTACCTTTTCTTATGTTACAATGTTACTATCTTTCTTATATTGCCTTTAAAATTCTTTCACTTTAATTCTAGAAGTCATTCCTTTTTTATCTTATTTAATGATTTATGATTTATAATTCATATTTTTCTACATATGTATTCTTGACTCCTTCATCTTTCATATTTATCTATTTTTCTTTAACTTTCAATCATCACTCGATTATTTTGTAAATTTCTATTTCCTTTCTTTAAATCATAAAATAATGATTCTTTGGAGTTATTCTATAATTTTAGTTATTCAACATTCCTTTCTTTGTGTATCACATACATGTGTACATAATTTATACATATATACATATGATTGGCTTCTGCTACATTTGAATTCAACTATATTCATTATAAGTATGTAGTTATCTCTATTTGGTTATTTATTATTATTGACTTTATAATTAATTTTATCATTTAACTATATCTTTGGTATGCCTATTAAATCTTATCACATATGCTTTGGCCGCTTAGTAATTTTATACTTCATCATTTGCTCTCATCACTTTATTCTCTCTGACATGCTTTCCTTAAGCTAAGTTAAGGATTTCATTTATTCCACAATTTCCTTAAGTTATACCATTTTAAGAAATTATGCACTACACAATCATAATTAGGAATTTATAAATTAAGAGTATACATATATGTCTTTTATACCAAATTCACATGTTAATATTTATTATTATACAAATTTATATGTAAAAAATACCTAAGTATATTTAAGGTATTAGTTTCAGCTCCATATAAAAAATTTACATAATTCTTTCAATTCTTCTACTAAGTGCTCGCCAAATAATATTATTTACTACTATGTGATTTAACCACTTCATTTCATTTAATCACTAATTAGTTATTATTTTCCTCTGCTCTAGCAAATTTTGGCTCACTTTACACATAGATATTTTTTAAATATTACTATCCCCTACTATCTCAATTAATCAATTTATTTCATTTAGTCACCTTTTAATCACTATTTTCTTTAACATAACAATTTTGGCCCATTTAAACTTGAATATAATTATTCAATCCTTCCACCTATAAACTTTCTTCAATGTTAGTCTTTGTTTTTATGTTATTTAATCACATCATTTCATTTAATCATCAATGAATCATATGTTTTCCTTAGTATGATAATTTTGGCTAATCTAGAATTTTGAATCCAAAATTTAATTTCTCATGATTCTAATTCATTTATACTAATTAAACAAACTCTAGTTACACTTATAAAACATCAACACATTTAATTAACTTGTAAAATAAAAATCTAACATTTTACATATTACACCTATTATATGTGTAACACCAGCTACCCGATT
>CANXYI011779383.1:0-10640 GCA_948208565.1 Hura crepitans
AGTGTCCCTACCACCTTGCCAAGAAGAGAAGTTAGAACAATAGATGGTTTAAAAGTATGAGCAAGTGGAGGTGAGAATTAAGAACCTGAAGAGCTGGATGCAGTCCTTGGCAACTTTCTTGAAGAGGATGGGCGAGCCCTAGGGGCAGTAGTAGGCTACAGCATAACACCATACATACAAGTTAGGAAAATGTCATAAAAGGGCATCAGAACACAAGAATCTCACCTGAGGTGGAAGAGGTCTAGAAGTATAAGGAACCCGAGGAAGCAAGTGAGTTGCAGCCTATAGAGTATAGCCTTCATCACTATCTTCCACTAGAGTAGCCCTAGGGACCCCGATGGTCATCCCTTACATGAAACTTAAATCATCAATGTACCTCTCAAATAACATGGACTCAAGAGGATCCAAAAGGATGAGACAGATGTTGGGACCCAAGTGCCAACTGACCACTCTCTCTCCTAGGAACTAGTAGTACATTTTTAGAGTAGTCAGCAGTAGATGATGGAAAGATAGGCCTCAAATAAAGCATAGAGGGAGAGGTAACTCATTAATGGGAAATACCCACCACGCTAAATCAACCTGTACAAGTAAGTGTTAGTAACATGTGAACAAACACTAACAGAAATCTTTTTTATGCAGGAAATACTCACATCCGTCTAAGCACATGAGCTTATGTATTAGCGATGCTACATCAGGGAAGCTATATTCCATGGGCCAGAGGTAGGCCGGACACATTTATCCATCATTGGATAGTGATGTGGCACCTCTAGCTTGTAAGGATGAGCCAACAAGTAAAGCTTATAAGCCCATACCTGCAAACAACAAAAAATGAGATCACCAATAAAACCTTAAAGAGAAAAACACAACTAAAAAGGAAGATTTGGCCTACCAAGATGCCAGCCATAAAGCCCTAAATGAAGCAGTGGCTTTTCTGAGTCCATATAGCCACATCGAGGCTCCAAAACATCCATCCCAAGGATGAGCAACACTAGTTTTAGCTCCCTATCTTGTCGACCTCCTTTAAGACTGGGAGGAAGCTCTAACTCATGATGCCGTTAGCATTGGCAAATAAGGTGGTGCCCAGCAAGTATAGTACGAAGCAATGGATGTACTGATCTACCTCCAACTCACTTGAGGGAGACTTCTTCCCTTATATCTCCTATAGATATGTGTAATGAATACTGTCGGCCCTATCTTGAGGAACGAATCCTAATAGTTCCTTCACCTTTAGCAGTCACAGGGATAGGTGCCAATAACAAGCATCAAAGGTGGTAGCACGGCCGGTGCAAGGTGCCCCAGTGATAAATGCCCAATCGAATGGTGTGATTGTCATCTCACTAAAAGGTAGATAGAAGTATGGGTGGTATCCATCCACATGTCCAGCAATGCTCGCAAAGACTGTAGGTCACGATGAAAATCTCCACCCACGAAGTGATTAATAAAGGTCTAAAAACTGGTTGCATACACCTTATTCTTTACCACCACCAGCATGATAGAGTACCATTACTGCGGACCAGATAAGGTGCCCCCACACTTAAGGCACATCTACAAAACTAACAAGTTAGGAGTTAACAAAAAGTTTGCACGGACCAAAAATTTCGAGATAAAAGTCCGCACGAACTAGAGGAAGGCAAGCTAAATAAGTCTATATGGACCATAAAACCAAAAACAAATAAGTTCGCATGGACCATAAAACTAGAGATATATAAGTCCATATGGACTATCAACATGGCTAAAGAATAGTCAAACACAAGTCTGTATGGACTATTAAAAGAGTCAAAATAATAAAAGTCTGTACGGATAACATGTAAGCTAAAAAGGTTAAATGAAAGTCTACATAGACATCACTCAAGTCAAAAATAGTTAACATCAAGTCTACATGGACTTCATAGGACAAAGGTTCTAGCACAGCCACTCAATAAGTTATAAAAGTAAAAATAAATGATAAGTCCATATGGACCAATATTCCTAGGGACCTAAGTCTACACAGACATGACGTACCCTAACCTTCTAAGTACGTATGAACTTATCGCATAAATGGATTATCAAAGCATGAAAACACAGGGAAACCTAACCAAAATGGACAGAAAACACACAAAGGATGAAGAACACACCTGTAAGTACACCTCAAAACAAGCATGATAAGCCAAATCTGCCACAAGTGGAGTCACATCACCAAATGCCATGCCATTGATGGGTGCGGTTTTCTTTGGCCTATTAACAGCAATGGAAGGAACAAAACCAACTGGAGTCAGCATCAAGACATCCTCTGGAGGAGGGGGAGAAAGCATAGACCTAGCCTCTAGCAGAAGAAGAATCACCATAGGTGTTTCTTCATCATTTAAAGAGGATGAATCGAAGATGCTGCCAATGTATGAGGCCATGTTTGTGATGTCTATTTGAGAGAAAAAGGGCAGGGAAAAAGACTAGAAATGACATAAATGAGAAATAAAGGAGAAAAGGGACAATCATTGACATGATAAGTCTACACGAACCTTTGGAACTTAGGTATGCACGAACCATATCTCCACTAAGTTTACACGAACCTATTTAATGACAGTCTGTGAAAGTCAAAAGTCCATACGGATTACTACTCAAATGTCCGCACGGACCTTGACCCACTAAAATCCTAAGGGTTAAATTCACTCTTCTTATATCAAAACTAACATTTTATTTCCTCCTTGCAGATTCAATTTAAAGTACTGAGATTAAGGATCAACCCCGAGTTTAATCCATCAATTTTTAGATCAACACCGAGTTCAATCCATCAATCAGGGATCAACTCTGACTTCAATCCACTAACCCTGGATCAACACTAAGTTCAATCCCACTTAAGGATCAATGACAATGTTCAATCCATAATTCTCGAATTCAGCTTCATAAGCCAATCCATTACATTGTTAGGTTCATGCCTCATAAGATAATCCACAACTAATGTCAAAATCAAAATATGCTTAGTAATGGCATGAGCAAATAAATGGGTTGATAGGTAAGTATCTCTAACTGAGATACTTTGTTATATACTGTTAACACATAGCGCACACTAAAATAGGGGCAACTGTAGACACCTCACTTTGACCCATGATGATAGCTAGAGATGAACTCTCAAGCATAGCATAAAAGCCATCAAGATATAGGTCCGCACGGACCTAATACCCACATCCGCACGGACTTACTATAGAAAGAGGCCAGAGCCTAGCCCATGAAAACCACGGACCATCACTCCAAAGAACTTAGTTTGCGCAAACCTACTACCTATGTCTTCACGGATTGACTACAGAAATAGGCCAGAGCCCAACCCATGAAAACCATGGACCATCACTTTAAAGAATTTAGTCCACATGGACAAATGTGGATAAGTCCACATAGACTTGCCATCAAGAAAAATACTTCAGATGAAAACATTGCCTATTCAGTCTAGGAGTTAGAATCCTTTAAGGATTAAGACTCTCTTCTAGACGGGAAAAAGAGGAAAACCTAGTAGAGAAGTATAAATACTTCTCTACATCAATAGAGAAAAGGTCAAACTTTGGAATTCAAAAAAGAACCATAATTACAAATATTTCAAGAGCAAAAAGCATTGGGGGTCTTAGGAGATTTGCCATAGGGAAGAATTAAACTATCTTCACTTAAATCTAAAGACTTTTGTGCTAGTGCTTGAAAAGATCCTTTTGTTCAGGTAATATCTAAGGTCTATAGATGAATTTCCTAATGTTTTGATGAGCTAATGATCTCTGAAATTGTTAATAAGTGAGGTGATACTTTGTTATCCCCACTCCTATTAATGATGAGTAGGCCAATTGTATTTAAAGCATAGGATGTAGGATTGATGCCTGTAGTTAGTATTCAACATGCCATATGATGTTAATCTTGTTGCACAAACCTTATCATATTGTGACTAAGTCTGCACGGACCTAGTATCTTTAAGCACAAGCATATAAGTTAGTCTGCATGGCCTTATTTCATACATGTTAATTTAGTGACCTAGTCCCCACGCACATATATTTAATAAGTATGATTATACATCCCTATGATACCATGCTAAATATAAAGTGATTGATGTAAATTAATATGTCTATCCATGGATATTGGAAGCATATGATTGAGTGCATAAAACTAGGAAATAGTCCACACGGACTCCCTGTCACAAGGGCTATACATCTGCACGGACTTATAAGTGATGAGTTGTATAATGACCCTCCAGCATGTGTTTTGTTTGTGTGATTCATAGCCCATAATGCATCCAATCCCCAATCCATTCATGTTTTGTTAATCATGAAACAATAACTCTAATCTAACTTATTTGGCTTTGATGTTTTCTAAGTTGTCAATCGAACTTCTTAGTTGAAGTGAAACATGAGACAAACTTGATCCCTCTCTGGCAATGGTTTGCATGAACCAAGTACCGTTCCCTCTGATGTCCACATGGACCTAGTGACGTAGAAGTGAGCCTATTTTAGGACTATAGCTAGCCTCTTTGATTTTATACTATTTGCACTTCTTTGTTTATTTTAAGGTTGTAATAATAGTACTCTTCACAACTGACTAATAACAGTACTATTTGCACTTCTTATTAGGAAGGCCATGGTTCCACAAATTAAGAGAAAATATTTAGTCAAAAAATCTTCACAACTGACTAATAATAGGGATATCATTAATGCAGTACTCAAAAAGGTAAAAAAGATGACATTAAAAACACTAAGGGACATAAAGCTAGCACTTACAGCAAACTACTTATCAATATGAAAAGCTCTATCTCTCATGGCAAAAGCTTTAAAACATATCGAGCCATTTTAAAAGGTGAAAGCAAAAAATCAATTAATTAAGCACAATATAATCATATTCCAAGCCTTAACTGAAGGTGGATAAGCTAAATTTAAAAAAAAAGAAGAAGAAAGAAACCTCGCTAGATTGAAAACCTATAAAAGGCGGCCTAGGGAATAATTAGAGGCTGAGAGAAAATATGTAGTTGAAAAATCCTTGGACCAACTAATAATAAGAGTACCATGCTTTGCAATCACATACATTTGCATACTCATTCATCATAATCATTCACTCTTTAACCACACATGCTTAAATGCCCTCTATAGCAAATTGACATTTCACCCAAGCCTTAGCCTCATCATTGTTCAATTTAAACACTTTCTTTAGCTTTTTTTATCACTATAACTAGACCTTTTTCTTCAAGAGACATCTCATTACCCCAACTTAGCCTACAACTTCACAACCTCACTCTTTTCTCAAACCAACCTTTTCCTATGATAAGTCTGAGAGGAGAATGATCCCAATAGCAAAACATGTACTAACTCATCTAACATTTTCACATATACATCATAAAGAATAGATTCTCTCACACTCATTTACACATCCATTGTAGGAGAAGTACCCATTCTACCTATTCATACCTTTTCCTTCGTGCATCAAAAGGACATTCATTCACTATAAAATACGATGCATCCATACATCAGAACATGACCATTCATTCATCATTGCAAATGATGTACCATCATTCAACATGTATCTGCCTTCACTATTTATGTATCATAAGAAAAAATTCATTCAATCATCTAGGGAAAAAGTCATAGTCATGTCTTACATGCATTTAGCATTCACTCATATTCTTCATTCATTTAGGAGAAAATAAGTAAAACACATGCATCACTGCATTTATTACAAATGCATTATTCACCATACCTTATCTCATTCCTTCATTTAGAAAAGATTAGGAACTAATATGCATATCAATCATTCACTCATTCATCATTCACCTATATTTATCTAAATAAGTGTGTAGTCAATAGATACATATCTACCCATTCATGACATTTAATCACTCTACCACCACATTCATTCACTAAAGTCATCTCATTCACCGCATTCATTCACCACTTTCATAATTTCACACTCATCCATAGGATAAAAGGCATTCATTCATTAAAGTCATCTCATTAATCAGCTTCATGTTTCAACACTCATTCATCTAGGATAGGATAGAGTGCATTCACTCATTTAAAAGAATATTAGGTCACCAATCACCAAACACATTCATACATTTACATATGTTTCAGTTTATTCGCATATTCGCATTAATGTATCTAGTATGTAGTCACATACTTCAGGCACATAACATATATACCCATTCATTAAATTCACAAGTGCTAATGCAAATATCTAGCTCACATAACTCAAAGACATAATAGATAAATAACATGCACATGCATCATTTAGAATAGAGTCACATTTCTTCATGCATTATAAAAAAAGGTTTATCCTTCAGTTATCTAAGAACTAAGCAAAAAAACTTATCCATGTAAGGCACTACATTCAGTCATGCATGCTTACATACATTAGCCATGTGCCTAAATACATTTAAGCCTCTAACTCATGCATCAATCATGCACTCACATGACACACAACATATGTGCACATGATGTCACACATATACTTGTACGATATTAATATCCTTAACACTAGATGTGGTTCAAACCATTGCTTTAGACCTATCACCAGATTTAGTTTGATTAAATCTTTCATACTCATCACAAATTTGGTTCAATTAACTCTTCAAACCTATCACCAGATTCAATTCAATCAGCATATTTAGACCTATCGCTAGATTTAGTTCAATTAACTCTTTAGACCTATCACCAGATTTGATTCGATCAGCATATTCAAACTTATCACAAGATTCAATTCAATTAACTTTTTAGACCTATCACCAGATTCGATTTGGTTAGCATATTTAGACCTATCACTAGATTTGGTTTGATTAACATATTCAAACCTATCACCAGATTCATTTCAGTTAACGTCTCCAAACTCATCACTAGATTTAATTTGGTCAACTCTTTCAAGCCTATCACCAAATTTCATTTGATCAACTTTTTTAGACTCATCACTAAATTTGGTTTGATCAATTTTTTAAACTTATCACTAGATTTAGTTCGGTCCATCCGTAACTTATGAAATTGAAGGTGAATAGGAACCCATGCTCAATGTAATTTATCTTCACCTAAAGGTGAACAGGCACTCGCATTCGATGTAGTTTTCTTTAACATCTTGAAATTCCCTTAAAGGCAAATAATCACCCATATTCAGTGTAGTTTTCTTCAGCTTCAATTCAAATTATCCAAAGGCAAATAGGCACCCATATTCAATGTAGTTTATCTTCATCTAGAGTTGAACAGGCACACATATTTGGTGTAGTTTTCTTTAGCTTTAACAAATTTAAATTCCCTTGAAGGCAAATAGGAACTTGTATTCACTATAGTTCATCTTCACTTGAAAGCAAGTAGACATCCATATTTGATGTAGCTTACTTTCAAACCTTATCTAGAAACATCAAAGCAAAAACATGTTCTAATCTAGTTGGATTTTTACTTCACTTGAGGACAAGCAAGCACCTATATTCGATGTAGTTTTCTTCATAATATCAATTCTTTTTTGAATGAAAAAACGACTCAAGTCTAACAAGCTTTTACAAATGATTCAAAGGGACATCCATATTTAATGTAGTTTCATGCCAGGTAAGCATACTTTTAGGTAAGTACTTCTAACTTATGTACTTTGATATGTACTATTGCTTTGGCATTTCACAGCACACACTAAAGTGGGGGCAACTATAGACACCTCACTTTTTTAGCCTATAATGATAACTAGAGAAGGCTCAATTAATAAGGCATGTAACCTAAAAACCAAGTCAACACAAACTAAATGGCATAAGTCTGCTCGAACTTGATGCTATGAGGTCCACACTATAGCCAACCGAGACTAGTTAAACCTAAAACCCAAGATCTACACAGATAAGCCAAAGCCCATGTCAGCACGAACTAAACAAAACATGGCTTGAGACTTGGCCTCAAGCCCATAGACTGGTGCAAAGCCTATAACTTAAGTTCGCACAGACTAAATCATACAAGTCCATATAGACTTGTCGATGAAATCTTTCAGAAGTGCGGGATCCCTATCCAAATGATAAAACATAGTCCTGGAAGGACTTTACCACCTCTAGATAGGATATTTGCACCCTAGAGGATATAAATACCCCTTTTAGGGTGTGAAAAAAAGGGATCTAAGGAAGCTTTCTAAAGAATAGTGTTCTATAGCATTCTAAGGAAACCTTTTCCATGAGTTTAGGCAAGAACTCTAAAGAGGATTCACTCCACTAGTCTTTTTAGCCATTTACTCAAATTTATTTTCTTTTAAACTTTAACCTTTTGTCATTCTTCAATAGCTTAATCACAAGGTAAGATCTGAGGCTCCTACTCTGCATTCAGACTATTTTCATAGACCTAGGATCTCTAAGGATTCATTGCAAGTGAGGTGATTCTATGTAATCCCCACTTCGATCATAGGAGTAGGCCATCATTTCAAGTTGTTGACATTATACAATTGACTATTTTTGTGTTATAACTATTTTGTAATTTTCATCCTAATTGCATAGACCTATCTGTGATCATGATGATGTCCACATGGACTTACTTTATTGATATGTGCATGATGTGTCATCTGCATAGTCTTAGGTTTAATGTCCTATTCATCTCATGTATCATGTTCTAATGTATTCCATTTACTATATTTGACATAATTCTATGATGTTAGCATTCTCTTCTCTAATATGCATATTGTAGAAGTACTAAAATTATTGTCTCCATACAGACTCCCTCTTACGAGGAAAGCAGTTTGTACGGATGATCTCATTTTATTTTTTTATTGTCTTAAAGTCTGCATGGACTTTCTCTTATAAGAAAGGTAGTTTGCATAGATATATATGTATTATATGTGTTTGCTAAGCTATGTAACCCATATAGACTCTCTCTTATGAGAAACATAGTCCACACGGACCTAAATCCTATACTCTTTTGGTTATCCTTTGTGAATCACACTTGTCATATGCCATGTTTATACACGCGCACGTTGATGTGTCACACAAATAGTGCATGAATATCTTTAATGTCTAGAATTAGCATGTAGTCCACATAGATTCCCTCTCATAAGGAATGTAGTTCATATGGACAATTAAGTTTTATATATATCTATCTTAACATGTAATCTGCACAGACCCCCTCTCACTAGGAACATGGTCCGCACGGATAGTTTGGTTTCCTATATGTCTGCCTCTATTTGTAGTCTACATAGACTCTCTCTCATAAGGAAAATAGTCCACATAGACTTATATCTATGACCATGAATCTACATAACACATTCAATATGTATCACTTATGAATAGTAAAGCATATGTCACTTTATGACATGACTCAAGGCTCATTAATATTCGTGTTATGTTACTTAATGACAATATCCTTATTGAGGTCCTCATGGGCCATTGTTTGTTATTTTTTACTTGTTTCTTAGATATGGCAACAAGTGACTAATCTACCTAAAGTAAGAAGTTCAAATGGACCTAGTTTATCACTTGCCTCAATCCGCACGGATATATTCCAAAGCCTTATGGACTTCATGTGGACTTAATGTCACACAGGCAAGACCAGCTTTGTGTTATTGACTATTTCCTTTTGTTTTATACTATGTCTATTTTATTGCTTGTTTTTAGGTGGTAAAAGGTAGTTAATAACTCATTTTACACAACAAGGCCTAAATCTCACATTAAAATGGTTTTCTACCTAATTAATTGGTGTTTTCCTAACCAAATGGATTTAAGTTTTCTATAATCAAAAGTCGCATGAAAAATGTATTTTAATAAAGGCAAATCTCCTAGAGATGGGAGTTCGACAATTACTGCCAATTCCTATAGAATTACGAGTAATTGTCAGGTCACACCACAACTAATGAATAACCTAATTTTTGGATGTACAATATACTTTGTTGTATGCTTTAAATATTGCACTTTACTTTCTTTACATGAAAAGGTGACATAACTGCTTTAAATATAATACATGCTTGCTTGATTTCGAATTGATAAAAATTACAATATATAAAGAAGTTATATTATTGAGGCATAAATAAGATCTAAATTTCTAACCTTTCTAGTATAGAAGATTAGAGGTCCTGGTATAGAGGCCAGGTGGTGACTCCCAAATAGTAAACCACTCTCATCCCTAATAAAAATACATATTTTCTCCACACTTTTATTTTTTACCATCTTAATGAGTTTGTTTTCATTTCAAACTTTGCCCAATATTACATTAAAATAAAAGCTTTCAACCTATTCAATTAGTGTAGCTCAGGTCTTAAAAAATACTATTCACCCTTACATAATATACTATTCACTCGCACATTTATTAGCTGTCATTAACTATCCAAATGCTCTTATTTTCATGCCAAACTTCACCCATAATTTGACACCCCTCACCTGACCTACTAGCTAGATCTGAGTGAGAAATGGCACATTTGGTGATATCAGAGCTTGCTTTAGGCATTTTTAGGGCACATATGAGTGCTATAGGGTTCATATATACATATACATCACACAACACTGCACTACTTAAGGCTAATATTTGTTTTTTGATATAAATCAATTGTAACGACCGCCGGTCGATGTCTTATGAACAGTGCATTCGGAACCCGATTGATGTTCCCCGTGGTGCGGGTCATCATTTCGAGTCCGATGACTGGCATATTGTTCATAAAACTTTGACGGGCCTGAAAAGGGTCATAATGAAAGAATTAAAATTTTTAGC
>CANXYI011779411.1:0-15653 GCA_948208565.1 Hura crepitans
AAAATCGGACTGCATCTGACAGTTGGCTGTGACCCTTAGCCTTGACCCAAGGCTAACACCCGCAGCTAGGCAGATTCTCTAAAAAGCTTTCAAAACTCTATGAATTGACTTAAAATTTATAAAGTCGGTCCAAAATAATCAAAATTCCCAAACTAAGTCAATCTTTATCAACTAAGCACAATTAAACATGTAAAAGCATGGGAAATTATGGGGAAAATAATGCATAAATATGCCCTATCAATCTTGAAGTAGCTTCAGAAGACTTAAGCTTACATTAGCGTCTTGGATTCGTTAATATCCTCTGAGTCCCATAGGCAAAAAATGGTTGTGGCATTGGGACAGTCTATGGTTTAGCACTAGCTATGCCTTAAGAGTTAGTTGAAATGATAAAAACTAGCAAGAAAGGGATGATTATCTTCTCTAATGGAGACATGCCTTTAGAGGGAAGGAAACATAACTGGCCACTTTTCATTAAGGTTGAGATTAATAGGAAGAAGACTATCTGTGTAATGGTTAATGACAAATCTTCTCTATATGTGTGCTTGTTGAATATTCTAGTAGGTTTAAGGATAAAGAAGGAATATATAATTATCTCTAACATCACTATCAAGGCCTATGATGACACAAAGAGGCAGGCTAAAGGAAACTTTATACTAAGCTTCAAGTCGAGCCTATTACTGATGAAGTTGAATGTAACACTTACTCCTCAGATAGTATTGATTATCTAAGAGAAAGGGTGTTATAAGAGAACTTATGTTAATACCTGATGCTAATGATCCCCTTAATAGGTTTGAAAGGATAGTTTAAGACTAAATTTCAATAGCATAACGGCTATTCAGATGCCCTATCAAAAATCTACTTGTAGAAAAACACCTATATAAATAGTATAATTATTAAAATTAATCCTTAAATCATCACTTACTATAGTAAGATCAAATGATTGCATCAACATAATGACATCATATCTATAAGTCTGTCACCCTTTGTGACAACTCAAAGACACAACTAATTACTCTTCCATAAAGGAAGATGTCAAATAGGGTTTATCCCATCTGGTTTTAGCACATGACATCTTGTTGTCTTGCAACTATCTTAATTGAGCTCATACACCTCTATGTGTCTCAACTCATGTGATTTCCACAATATATCATATTTATAAACTAAAACACAATCAAGCCATCCCACTTACATATGCCCCAAATTACATTACTTATATATATACAAACTTAATTAAATATAGTATGTACATGCCATTCTAACCTCTAGATACTTTAAATAAAAGAAAGAACTATATGTATAACCAATTCTGACTTGATGCTTGTTCTAGTGCAACTGAGGTTTTGCTTGATGTTTTAATATCTCTAAAACATGCACAAGGCAAAACCAATGCTCTGAGTGGTACTCCTATATGTCCATGTCTCACACTCTAATAACTCAATTAAAAATTAAATTAATCTATTTAAAAAGACAAAGAGAAAGTTATGCTACCGATGCAACCTACTATATGCATGTACTCTGAATTTTAAACTAGCAGGTGCATCTTACCCTGTCTCATGTAAATCGGTTACATGTTTTTCACTTACCATGTCATACATGTGAAATAGTTGAGCATGCTTAATTGGCTACACATGTAAGCTAGAGCATATAAATCTAGTATAATACAAGTATAAAGCATTCCAAAGGTGTTTTATCCATATTTGCATTAACTTAAGATCACTCATACTATTGACTGGATGCTGGTGTATTTATTGTTACAGTCCAATTTATAAGTAATACTAGTTATCTATGTTTTAAGTAAATTTTATTAGTTTTCATTAAGAATATAATATGTTGAGACTATATAGAGCTATAAGTAGCACTTTCCCATAATAACCCAAAGGTAGGGTAAACGGGGCTGATAAAGGTGTAAGCTAAAAAGTGGTGACACAGAGTGTTCTCCTAATACCTTACCACCATTGTAAGCTGATAAATATCTGATAAGCCAATGAAATACCAGTAGCCTTGGCCACTATCACTATAAATAGCTTATATGGCATTGGTGTCAAGCTATAAGTTGTCATAAATTTGCATACTAATCCCTCTCAGGCATACCAAAGCTACCCTAATTTAGATTCTAAAAAGTTTACCCCAGGCTCTTGATTATGAATTTTTACATTGCTTAAATTTAAGTGTACTAGTGTCTTTGGCCCTATTATATATAAGTTTACAATTTGCCTGAGTTACTATATTTTTGTTTAATACTGGCTTTGTAATTGATAGTATTGATATGATCAGAGAACCATTTGTTTTTTGCTGAGACAATCTCACCATTCATAATGTTATACTCATTCTTTTTATTCTTTATTCCATAGTATTTTCTATGTCTGCTTGTATAGTTTCCTTAACATCTTTCTAACTATTCTTAAGTGGCTAAACCAAATCTTTAATATTATATATAGACTGGATTGATTGAGAGATTTAAACTGCTATAAGTGATTATGCTAGAAATTATAATACAACATATATGCTAGTTTTATAATCACAATGCAACATGCATGTTGTTTCTGTAAATCATGTTGTAACATACATGCTGGTGCTGTAAATCATGGTACAACATACATGTATCAAGTCTGTTATAACCTATGTAGTTCTTATCTGGACTACATCATAGTTACCTAAATCATTTCTATATTATAGTTGATAAAGTTCTACTACTGTGTGAAATTATTATGACTATCCGTTGAATCATATTAGATACAAACTTTAAGACTAGTTGATTAACTATACTATGTCAAGAAAGGTTTAGATCTAATAAGATAACCTTAGTTGCATCTAAAGTTAGTTTGTCCTCTTCTGTCTATAAATATATTTGGTTTATTTTTTTCTAGATTAACTTATTTGTTACTAACTATTAAGGTCATACTTAATGTATTGGGTTTGAGTAATGCATTATGAAACAAACTTACTTGACCTAGGTTTTTCTTAAATAACTTTAGAGTAGTACCATAAATAGTAAATTTAAATATCAGAGAAGTACCATCCGAATTACCTCTTATTTCAATGTGTTGGTGCTTTATAAGGTCATGTCCTACTTTGAGTTTCTATTTATTTCTGCTTTAAGTTATATTTTCCTTTAGCATGTTTCACCCGTCTACTAGTAACAAGTGTTATCTTATAGTGGTATTTATCTATCTTAATACTGTGTATATCAAGTATACATCTAATCAACACATAATTACTATGATACACAGATTAAGTATAGCTGATGTTAGTGTGCTACTTGTACCCAACATTCTAAGTGTATGAGTGGTGTAATCCACAATACTCGACACATAGGTTACTTGAATTCATAAAATATGCTTTCTACTAAAACATGTCTTAGTGAAGTACTTGAACCTAGTTGTTTAATAGCATTAACTTGTCTATACTTAATGGTGATTTATTTCGTTGTTTCTCTATCCTAGTTTATTTATTCTCTGGTTACCTATAATCAACTTCATAAGCGCACAATTGATCTAACTACAAGGACTATCCATATCCATACATGAGCTTTAGTTATTTGTGCCATAAGCATAATATCTTATCTGTAATCTTGGCATGACATATTACTCGTGCATGGAAACCTACTTAGTGCTATGCTACAAGTACTTGTAAAGTTTTAGGTTGATAAAACACATTTTCCATTGTAAAGACCCGTTTCATTAGGATTAGCTATAATTAATCAGCCCAAGAAATAAATATCATTAGAGATATTAGGAGACAAGGATTTTCTCTAAAAATACCTTAATTTTTATGTCCTCATTACTTGAAATGGTAGCAAAAATTTTGCTAACAAATTGCAGTATGACTTCTTTCTTTCGAGCAGTAACTATGCTCTCACTTCCACCTCTAATGGGTTATCACTTCCATTTATCCACTGTACTTATTAATCTTACAATACCTTATTAAACTTCTCAATAGAAGCTCCCCTTTTACTGCAAGTGAGTGTAGCTTAATCGACTGCACAAATCAATGGACGCTATTTTTTTTTCAAAATCTACAGAAACCATAGACATACATCGGTACTCACTCGTGGCTTGTCCTATGCTCTTACTTCAGCTATAAAACTTATCTCATTTTATCACCATTATAGCCAATACACACATGTACATAATTTGGTCATGTAATTCTCACATCTGCTGTCGATGTCCCCTATTGCAATAGGATTTTCACTCTTAAACTTCATTTTTCATTTTTTGTACCTATAGCAATGTCTATATTCATTATTTATGTGCCTAAAGACACACACTCAACCATTCAAAATTCTATAACCTCATCAATTGATGTAAAAACATCTATAAACAAGTAAAAGAATTAAACAAAACTCACACCCAACCTTATCAACTAGTTCAAATAAAACTAAACCTCTTTACTCTTCATAATTCTAACCTATTCCTCTAAATTCTTTTTAGATCATGATGTGAAATGGAATTTTAGTGCATATATCTAAGAATTGATAAATTTCACATGAACCAGTAATATACTTGGTACCAAAAAGAGAACCGAAACCACCACTGTCACCAGTGCAACTTTTGTTATCCATCTTTACTGCTCAAGGCATTACAGTAGTCCTTCCCTTCCCTCATTGCCATTCTTCTTTCTTCTTCTTCTTATTACCAAAATAGTTCTTGGCTGTAGCACTCATTGTTGTATGCCATTGCTGGGATTTTTGGGACTAACTGTAGCACTAGCCATTTCAGGACGTTGTTGGAATTCAACAAAAACCAACCCCAATTCCTATCAAACACCCCTAGCTCCAATCCTTTCTACTGTTACAGTGATGCTATCAACCATTTTTAGCACTTGCATTGCTAAATGTCCAACCATTCTAGAAGTAATAGCAAAGTGTGCCTCCTGTTATGGTACACCCGGTTTGCTCTCATCTTTTTTCTTATTTCCATTGCCCCTTTAGAGATTCTAGTAAGATTTAGAGTTAAATTGATACTCCACCACACCTTTGTCACCCCTACTTTCACGATCCCATCCCCTTCACTTTTAGATTTTTTTCTCTTGAATTTGTTCCTTCCCTTTTCTTTTCACGATAGACTCGAGACCAACCCCTTCAACCAAATTGCTTCATCTATTTCTTACTCTAAACCTTCAATGTAAATTTAAGGAACTTCTAAACCCTAAATGTTATTTCTATCAATTCACAAAGACACAAATTAAAATCTAAGGGAGTTGAGAACATATGATGGTGTCTGGTAGGGAGAGGTTAACGGTGGAAGAATGGTTTGAAGGAAACGAAAACATTTTTTTCTTCCCCCTTTTTTATTAGCTTATGCCGCAACTGAAAGTTCTAGGTGTACATACTGACGTATTAAGTCAGTTTATCCCCTTTTTATTTTATTTTATTTTATTTTATTTTAATTATTATTAATTTTTATAATTTCATAATTTGTAGATGTGATAGCCGCGCGGACGTTACATTGAATTTAGAATTATAGACATCTTGGCCAGGTTCTCAATATGCTCAGGTGTTTGTAACTCCACAAGCTTTATGGGGTACCTTTTACACTTCATCAAATGATTAAGTTCCTCTTTAAAGATGGGATAATGAGTATTAAGGCAGAAGAAGTAGACCATATTGTCTCAGCTCTAGCTATCACGAACCAGCCCTTCATTGGATTTCATGTAGTGGCCATTTTTAAAGATTACATGGATACAACAGTCTCAAAGAAAGATGAATTTCCTTCAAAAATCTAGATTAAGAAAGTACTTGTAAGGGAACTTAAAACCTTTAAAGCTAAAAGGGAAAAACATAACTTAGGGCTTGGATATAAGTTAAATGGAAAAGGAATAACCAAACTAAAGAGGAGGAATCACCTTAAAGACTACTTTTCAAGAAAGGCCAAATTAAGTATAATGGTACTCTAGAGCCAATGGTGATAGGTGGAAAGTACAAGCCAAGGTTTGAGATCTTTACAAATGTTATCGATTGGGAATCTGGTGAGTTAAAATATGCTACCAAGTGGGTAGCAAAATTGTATCCAATCTTCAAGAACTTGATTTATGCCTAACCAGAGAAGCTCTACCATACACCAAATGATCCATGTCTATTGTAGATGATGAATTATATCTTTTTTAACTTTTGATGTCAATGACTTATTTTCTAATAAAGTGAATAATAAATTTGCTTATTTGTGTGTTGTCTTTCTTAAGGGTAACATGCATTTTAATGATCATTATAATGGCATTTTTGACATTAACTGCATCAAAACTAATCCATTTAAACTTGGCACAAATGAGAAACCTAAACATATATTAATTGCATATGATACAACTATCAAAAAGAAGGAAAATTTAGAGAGATTATTGAAAAATATGAAAAGACCTTTGCCTGGACATATGAGGACTTACCCAGAATAAATAAAGAAGTTGTTGAACATGCCATCTCTACTTATCAGCACATGTTAGTAGTAAGATAAAAGTTAAGAAGAATGAGATTAGAATGGGTTGAAAAGGTAAAAGAAAAAGTCATTAAGTTATTTGAGGTGAAATTCATTGATGAAACTATCTTCCCAATGTGGTTAGCTAATATAGTTTTAGTACCTAAAAAGGATGATAGGATAAGAATATGTGTCAATCACTTATAATTGAACAAGGCTTACCCTAAAGATAATTTCCTTTTTCCTTATACAGACATGCTTGTAGACAATGCATCTATGGCAACTATATATTCCTTTATTATGGTTTCTCAAGTTACAAATATATTATGATGAATGTTATTGATCAATGTAAGATAACCTTTATAACTAGATGGGGTACCTACTACTACAAGGTAATGCATTTTGATTTGAAAAATATAAGGGAAAGTTATCAACGGATGAGCACTTAGTTATTTTATGACATGATGCACAAGGAGATTGAATATGTAAATGACATGATGGTCATGTCAACTAATATAGAAGGCCATTTTGAAGCATTAAAAAAGTTTTTTAGAGGGTTAACAATTATAATATGAGGCTTAATCTAAAAGTTTATCTTTGAGGTGACATCTGGAAAGCTACTGAGGTATAGAGTCAGTAAAAATGGAATAAACTCGATTCAAATAAAGTTAAAGTCATACTTAAGATATCCTCACCATAATCTGAGAAAGAAGCATGAGGTTTACTAGGAAATTCAGGACATAAGTAGGTTTATTACCCAGTTAACCTCAGTTTGGGAGCCTTTTTTAAAACTTTTAAGGAAAAAATCAGCTTATGGAATGGAGCAAAGGTTGTCAGAAGGCATTTGAAGCTATAAAGTAGTATTTAGCGAAACCATTAATTCTCAATCCACCTAGCTTAGGAAAGATATTGCTATTGTATTTAGCCATCAAAGAGAGTTTTATAAGGGCAATGATTGCACAAGCTGACCAATTCATAGTGGAATATGCCATCTACTGCCTTAGTAAGAAGTTACACCTCTATGAGTAAAAATATGTAAAAGTGGAGAAAATATGCTTAGGCATGATTTGGGTTTTGAAGAAATTACAACACTACCTTTAGTTATATAAAGTAAAAACTATGGGAAAGTAGGCTTCTTTGTGTTACTTGCTAATTGCTCTCTCTCCTGTTAAAAAAATAGGGAGGTGGCTACTATTGCTTTAAAAACTTGACATTGCCTATGTGACCAAGAAAACAACAAATGGTAAAATAATAGTAGATTTCTTAGCCAAATAGCTGATTGACAATAAAGCATCGAGTTTGATTTTCTAAATAATTAGTTGGGGGCAATCTTCGACAAGAATGGAAAATGTTCTTTGATGGTGTTGTAAATCAAAAAGGTGTAAGAGGGGGTTTCTTTCTAATAACACTGGAAATAGAACATATTGGGCTAAAAAACTTGAATTCTATGCAACTAACAACATGGCAAAGTATGAAACTTAAATCTTTAGTCTTGAAGCATTATTCACCATAGGTGTGAAGAATATAGAAGGTTATAGTGATTTTATGCTAGTAATTGAACAACTAATAAGGGCTTGGGATGCTAAGCAGGAAAAGCTTGACTCTTACATTAAACATGTGTTACATATAATAGGAAGCTTTGATATATGCATATTTAATCACATCCCAAGGGAATAAAATTAAGTAGTTGATGCTTAGGAATGCTCATGTTAATGATAGATAGCCCAATGGCTAAACCTTTAAAGCCAATGGTTTTTTTATAAGTCTAGAAGACTATGTTATCAAGGTTTTATAAGAGAAGTAGAAGTTATTGATGGGCTATCTTGGTATCATGACATCTTAAGGTATTTGGAGAAAAGAGAACACCCAGAGAATGACAGTGACAAAGATAAAAGGGCTCTATAAGTTGTTTACACAATTATAGCTTTTTAAGGCCTATTATACAAAAAATATCATTATGGAAGGCAACTCAGGTGTGTTGACAAAAAGGAGCACAAAAGATTATGAGTGAGGTGTATGAGATTGTTTGTTGTCCTCATATGAATAGGGCAATTGAAGTCGTGAACATGAACATGAAGAAAATCCTTCAAAAAATGGTGGTGACTTACAAAAACTATGCTAACATGCCATCATTTACACTCTGGGGTTATAGAACTATGGCCATGACTTCTATAGGAGTAGCTCCATACTCTTTAGTCTCTGGAAAGGAAGTAGTATTACCAATTGAGATTGAAATTTTGTCACTAATGGTAGTATTAGAAGCAAAAAAAAGTCTTGAATTTGAATGGGCAAGCTAGATATGAACAACTAGTTTTGTTAAATAAGAAGCGTATAAGGGCATTATATCATATGCAACTATACCATAAAAATATAGCCATGGCCTTTAATAAAATGGTGAAGCCTAATAAGATAAAAGAAGATGATCTTATCTTGAAACAAGCTGAGCCTTTACCTGCAGCCCTAGAAGGAAGTTTAAGCCTAATTGAGAAGGCCTTTATCTTTTAAAAAGATGCTAAAGCATAGAGCAATCAAGTTATTAGATTTAAAGGAAAAAAAATTCTTTGAACCTGTCAATATAGACAAGCTAAAGAAATACTTTGTGCTAAATAAGAGTTCACTAAGTTGAAAATCTAGAAAAGATAGCTTAAGCAAAAGTTTGGGCACCCTAATAAGGCAGATACCTAGGTAACTAGGAGCTTTATGCAAAAGTTATGGATGAAAAGAGAAAATATTCAACCAAGAAAACCTAAGAAGGATGATTGATAACAATAGTTGAATTAAACTAAAGTAATTAACATTTGTGCCAAGTTTAAATGAATTAAGTTGTGATGCTTTGTAACACACTAGGCAAATCCAATATTGTTAAAAAAATAGGGGAGATATTAGGTTTAGAAAGTGCTCCCAAACCTCACATTGGATAAAAATATGGAGAGGAGAGAGGTTTATAAGGCTAAGACTCAACTATTAGTAATAGCTTAGATTAATAATTTAAAACTGTATGGTTGGGCTATTAGCAAGTTATTCTAAACAGTTAGGTTCAATCTATTACAATTGGTAGTAAAGCCACTCCGCGTGTAACCTTAAATAATAATGAGGTAAGCCTTAGTGAGGATGTTGAGTCCTATATGGGGAGTATCTCATAATAACCTGGGCAAATCTCACATCGACAAAACATAAAAAAGATCTTAGATATAAAAAGTGCTCCTAAATCCCACATCAAATAAAAATGTAGAAATGAGGGAGGTTTATAAGGCTAAGACTCAACTACTAGTAATAACTCGGATTAACCATTTTAGGCCACATGGTTAGGCCATTTGCAAGTTATTATAGATAGTTGGGTCTAGGCTATTACATGTATAAAATGCTCCATTAATAATCATTATTATGTAAATTGCCATCTAAAGAAAGATGTTTTACAATTAATCAAATTTTATATGTATATGCTTTCTTTTAAGATGTAAAAATTGTATCTTCTTCATCTTTTCTTTTTATTGATAATGTACAATTGTCTCTGAGTTCACTAATAATCCAATTATTGTATTGTCATTTGTATATATGTTACAAGTGTTAAGATGAGGCACACTTCTGAGTATGGCACGTCCATGCCATAAATCGAGAAAAAAGTAAGGAAATGATGGGACTATTTGTTTCATTTTGGACTCTTTGTTTCAGCCTAAATTGCCTTTGGACCCATTGCAATATATATAAAGTAACATGCCTTAAATTCACTAAAGGAATGTAACTTGCATGTAGAACAGAGAGAAATGGTTAATACTCTACCATTTACACATCTATTGTATCTCACATGCAATGGTGCCACTTAGCAATAGAATCAATTCTTCCTTTATTCAAATTGCCTATTAATGCATTGAGAATAGCAACAGTTAGGTGAATAGTGGGTCTATACCTTCTCTAAAAGCTCAAACAATAACTTTAGGTTCTCTTATAACCATATCTAAAAAAAATTGTTAGGTTAGAAAATCTTTTTAGACTACTTAAGTAAAAGTTAGCAACGTTCACTAGAGAGAAAACCTTCAGACTCTCTAAGTAAAAGCTTGCCAGAGATAAAAACCTTTAGGTTCTCTAGGAAAAATTTCAGGCATAAAAAAACTAGGAGAAAACCTTTGGGCTCTCTAGTAAAAGCTTATCTGCAACAAAAGTGGACTCCCTAGCAAAAATCTTATACCTTTTGTCTTCAAGTCATCTAAGCCTTAAATTATCTCATAAAGAAAAGATAGAAAGGATTACCCCTAACATGTATCGCATTTACTACACAGAGGAGCTTGAAGCCATAAAAGGACCATTCACAAGTCACTCCAAAATAGAAAGCTAAAATACACAGTAGTATACCATTGGTCCATTCTAGAGAAACTGGTGTTTGTTAGTCAATAAAGCCCAAAATAACTTTTAAAGATATGGCTCTAATCCTAGGAATAAACCTTTAAGTAATAAAAGGTGACATATAAAGTACATAAACAATTTTTAAAGGATAGTTATCTTTAAAAGTTGGAAGCACCAAGGCGGCATCAATAGGTATCTTAACATTCATTATGGTAGCAAATTCTTCAAAAGTGACAGTTGCTTATTGCTAAACCTAAAAACATGGAAATAAGATACCAATTATTTGAGGCTATAGTTAAGAAATTAAGATCAACCCTCATTTTCCTCAGGTGCTTAATCCCAAAAAATGGCTGAAGAATAATGGGATCCTAGGAAATTTTAGAATTCTAAAAGTAAGCAATCTAAGACTAAAAGAAAGCACCTATGATCACATTTAAGTGAAGAATTGATTGATGAAGAAACATGAAGGAGCAACGTAGCCATTTAAAGCCCAATATGTGCATAATACATTTATCTAGTGTAAGTTGAACTAGGGCATGAAGTTTGCATGAGCCTTTTATAAGATTAAACAATGTCTGCATAGACTAATAAAGAATCAATCCACTATACTAACTTCAAGGATAGTTCAACAAAGTCCACAGGACTTTCCTTTAAAGTAAATGAAGAATAAGCTCGCACGAACTTATGCCTTATTCATCAAAGTCCGCACAGACTTAACCCATACAAAATTGGCAAAACTAAGGTATAAGGTCATAAACCTAAGGGAATCAACTCACATGTAATAGAAAGGCATATTGTTGTTTAAAAATAGCATGTATCAAGTTCAAGGTGAAATAAATTATACAACATATGCAACAAAAGAAATGTGAAGAAGTATTTACATAATAAAATTTGAAAATTGTTCAATATTTGTATATACATAACAAATGCTAGATAAAGCTAATAGAAATGGCAATGGATGGCCTCAATCCTTTTTCTCATTCGAAAAGTGATCATAAAAAAGAGGAAGCTTCTACACTATCTTTAGCTGGCAAACTTTTCTTTTTACAATATCCAGAGCTTCATTCTTTAGGATAAGCTCACGATGAGAGAAGGACCAATGATTTATATAGATTACATACATTGCACACATTTAACATTACATTTAGCATCTTATGAATAAAAGTAGAGAGTTTCCTCTAAGTGATAGGTCTCATCGACCATGGCATGCTAAAAGCCTTCACTTGCAAAGCTTACTCTATAAGTGCTCTCTAAACTTGGCAAATACAATAAGAGATGCATATGAGATAGGAGAGAGAATTTATTAAAGTTATCCTAGTTGACCGAGCTCATTAAACTAATTGTAATGCATGAAGTTCAGCTCAGGCATATTGGCAGGAGCACTTACAATCTCTCTAGCCCAACCAATAGAAGGGATTAAGATAGAAGGAGATAGTGACCCTTTGTCATGACTTCAACTAGGTAAGGATGCTTAAGCTCCAAAAGTAGGGATAAACATTTTTTTTATAGGATAGCTACTTGAAAAAAGTCCCAACATAGCAAAAGGAGGTAAAGGAAGAACCTATGCAACACCAAAAGTAAAGTCAAGCATAAGAAAAAGATAATTCAAGGTCATAATAAAAGTAAGTCATTACCTTAGAATATGTAAACCCATAGGGTGTAGTACGTGATGGATGGGTAGAGAACCACATAGCATAGCCTCTAAGTTTCTCCTTTAAGAAATCCTCTGCCACTAGACCGATGCCTCTCTCAGTGATCTTTTGAACATCATCAAAGTACCTCTTAAAAAGCATGGTATCAAAAGGAGGCTATGGAATATATTGGCCAATAAGACCCTTATGCCAATCCAGTACTCACTCATGGATGTACTAGATGCAAGCCACATGAGTCATCATAAAAAAGCAAGTAAAAGTAAAATTCCTTGCCATCTGCATATCCTCCGAGAGAGCCTCCTTGAAAATTGCCCACTAAGCAAAATCAATCTGCATAAACATATAGGTATGATGAGTCTAATATAACAAAAAAATAGAGATTAATGGCATTTATTTTTATAATTACAGTTAACTTACACCCATCCAGGTTCGAGAGCTTATGAAGTGGCAATAGTAAACCACAAAATATGTCTACCATGGGTCGGTCAGTGGCTTCTCCAGCAATCAAAGCTAAGAACTACAAAGGAGAATCCATCTCATAGGGTCATACTAAAATGTGTAACTCATTAGCCCAGACTTGAAAGGAAAAATAAAAGAAAATAAGACACCCGAAATGTTAAGAAAATAAATCAAAAGCCACATAAAAGGCATCAAATCTTACCAACACAAATGAAACAAAGTGTTAAACAAAGTGATAGGACTTTGATGTCCTACACACCATGCTTAAGATGCAGTACATTCAGCCAAGAGACACAGTGCGCTAGTTGAACATATCGATATTCTTAACCCTTAAAGGTGGGAGGAAACTCTCTAACTTTATCATTTGCATTCATGAACTACATAGTGCCTAATAGGTAGAGGATGGAGGAGCAAATGCACCAGTCTACCTTGTTAAGAGTCTCAAATATCTCCCTTATACCAATCTCTCTAATAGGTTAGTGCGATGAATTGACCCAGACCTATCTAAAGGAATAAAGCCTAATAGCTTCTGGACATTATCCACTTAAAGCTCAGATGGTGGAACCCAGCATCAAATACCACAGCATAGCCAAAGCATAACACCCTCACTATATATAACCAATTAAATGGGGTAATCATAAGTTCTCGAAAGGCAAATGAAAGGTATAAGTCATGTCCATCTATTGGTATAAAAGAGCTTATAGGGCTTACAAGTCTCTCATAAAGTCACCTTTTGCTAGATGCTCTATAAAGGTTTTAAACTTGACTAATTTGATATGGTTTTTCACCAAGTGGTCGGGGCAGCATACTATTGTAAGGTCTAAAAAGATTCCCCGTGCATTTTATTTGAGTTTACAAAATAAATGCAAAGCTACATATAAGCTAGAAACATTGTAATTATACTTAATAAAATGTTTGTATTGTTTTAAATGTCAAAGGAAATGAAATAAGGCTATACAAACCTAATCAAGAAAAGATAATCTACAATGTTCACATGGACTTTAGTAGTTAATCTAAGGTTCGCACATACTATGTTTTCTCATAGACTAGCCTAAAACATGTCCACATGGACCATTAACAGACAACACAAAGGCATTATAAAACAAGTTCATAGACTAGCCTTTTAAGGTCTGCATAGACTTTATACAATAATCTTTCCATTTCCTAAAGACCTACAAGCATTAGAGATCTAACTTAGTCCACAAATATGTTTTTAATGTCTGCACGGACCAACATATCACTAACCTAAATATACATAAACATTGTTTCAGCTCCATAAGTTTAAACATCAATTTACAAAAGGGAAATCACAACCAAAATTAGCAAAATGAAAGAGAAAGAGAATGGGGCCTACCTAGGGCTATTCTTTAGTGCAAATATGGCTAAATAGATATAATAGAAGAGGATTGGGTCTTAAAACTTGACACTAAACACTGGCACAATGTTTATTAGGCAATTATATCCCATAAGGTCCATATAGCTCCTTGTAGAGTCTTTTTCATTAGATGAGGACCTGTTATCGACACCAATGGTTGTTGTCATGATAGTGGCTCTAGGGGCTATCTCTATGGCTAGTAGAAGTGAATTCTCCCCTCCTTGAGGGTTCGATGCATTAATAAGGATAAGTGACAAGTTCTCTAACTCCGTTTCTGGTAAAAATATGACTAAAAAGTGGTAAACAGTGAAAGGAAGCAAAAGAATAGAGAGTAAAAGTCAGGAAAAGAAAGGACATATTAATTATCTAAATGATGGTTTAAACTAAGACAATTAAGTTTACATCATTCCTCGACCAATTGTGTTAACTGTCATCACAATTCAACCAGCCTGATTTTAAAATATATCATATTGTAACTAATATGATCCAGTCAATGACATTTTAAGGCTAACTATGTTCATAGTTTTCATGGTTCAGCCAATACTTGCATTATCTTAAGGCTAACTATTTTTATAGTCATCATGGTTTAACAACTACTTACATCATTTTCAAGCCAACTACGTTCATAATCATCATAGTTCAGCCACTACACTCTCTTACAAAATTTTCCTTTTAGTCAATTACATTCATAATTATTGCGATTCAGCCACTAGTTTCCAAGTTGAGTGCATTTGTAGTGATTATGATTCAACTTGTAGTCTTCAATCTTCATTTCAAGTATGCATCCTTGACATTGACTTATTTACTCTGATGAGTTTTATTAAACATAATGTACAAACCTCACCAAAATAGGAGACAATTGTAAACACCCTAGGTCTTAGACTAGTGATGGTAGCCAAAAAAAGTCAAATAATGGACTAAAGGCTAGCTTAAGTTCACATAGACTTAGTTTGTAGGGATTGGATCCATATAAGCCTCCTTGTGATCAGGTCCGCACAAATGTTATAACTGACACAAGAAGGTCTGCACAGACCTTGTTATAAATAACTTCTAGAAGCCTAGTTTTTTTATTCAGTTTTTACTTCCTATTTAAGAGTTCTCTTCTGGAACTCTACAATCTAGCATGTCTAGAACCCTAATTTACCTTATAAATACTTTTTTTTCTCAACATTGGGAAAGATCTTTTTTGCATATTTGAAACCTTAAAGAGGAATTGCTATTCTACTAGTCTTTTAACCCTCACTAAAGCTAATATTCATTTGAAAACCCTTAACTTTGCCTGTTTCTTGGAAGTGTTAACTAAGTAATTTTAAGAACCAAAAATTATTCTTATTCTTTTGTTATAGATTAAGGATCTCTGTTAAGGCAAATAGTCTGGTTTAGGGATCTTTATAGATCAAATCAAAATTGTTGTAGTAA
>CANXYI011779466.1:0-12905 GCA_948208565.1 Hura crepitans
CCTCAAAATAATATACCAAAATAAATGTTTATCTTAAAATAATTAATGAGCACTTCAAAGATATGAGATGGGAGATGAATTTATGGGAAGAAAGGAGATAGAAGATGAGTATTTGAGGACATTCAAAGATGGGTAAGTTGATTTCTAACCAAGTGATTTATATCGGATTATTTGAGGTCTAAATGATGATTTATGGAAATTATGTTGAAATTTTGTGTATAATGGTATTTTTTATGAAATTTATGTGAGGAAAATGGTTATTGATGTTGATAGAGCTTTAAGAATTGATGATGGAGTAATGAAATTGAGGAGAAAGGAAAAGAGTTTTAGTGGAAGTGAGCACTTAATGACATATACGTATTCTATAACTATGATTTAAGAATATTTGTGTATTATGTAAAATGATTTTATTTTTCATGTTGTTGTTGATTAGATAGAATTGATAGATGAAAACATTTGCTATTCATAAGTTGAGATGTTTAGAATTGAGAAACCTAAGAAAAAGAACTTGAACTATGAATCCCATATAGGCCGAATTATATGTATAATTAGAGGAAAATGAAATTAGGGTATTTTAAGTGTAATTATACATTAATTGGCATAAAAATGTTGATTATAAGATGGAAAAAAATGGCATAGAAATAAGAAAATAAATATGTACAAATAACAATATAAATGAACCAAAATTTTGTATGTGATGAAATTAATTTATAGGATTGGAATTGTTATGAATATTAGATGTTAACATGACTAAATAATGTATAAAATATGTATATAGTTGAAATTGATGATATTATAAGAAAAACACCTATGTGCCTAAAATTTAGTTGTATGAATTATAGTGATTTTAATAGATTATATGTGAGATAAATTATCTAGCTAAGTAAAAAATAGAAAGACAAATTAAAAAGCATAAGAGCATATAAAAGAAATTGATGTGTGATGAATTTATATGGTGTAAAAGAATGCAAGAAAAATAGTTACTAAATGAGTTAAGAAATAGTTATATGATAAAAGAAGAAAACTATGTCTGTACGTATATGATAAAGAAATTTAAAAAAATAAGAGATTCAAAGGAAAATAATATGTGTTGATTAGATATTAAATTTAGAGAGCAAATAAATGAATAATGGGAATTATTTAATAAAGATAAAGTAAAAGTATTTATATATAAAATGTCAAGGTTGTTTAAATAGATAGAATTACTATGTATATATGTGATGAAAATTTTATAATTTTGAATATATAAGTATAAGTGAAATTGTAATGCCTAAAAATTATGGTGTTATGAATAGTACTTCTCGAGATGTGAATAGTATTTTATCGAGGCTAAAAACACTAATTTTACTGAATGAAAGTATTAATCATAACATAATTTTAGGTAAAAATTTGAAGTCAAAATAAAGTCATTTAGATGGTTAAAAACGCCAGTACGACAGTGTCACATGAATAGTAACCTATTTTTAGCTGAACCGTAAAATACCCAAAAAGTTACTCAAAAAATTTTGGGATTAATACAACCTAATACTCAAATATTCCAAATAGTCCATTGGCACTAGAATTGGAATTTTTGGATATTGGGAGGTATTTTTACTAAAATCAAGTTAAGTAAAATGAAACCATTTTATTCGATTTTTTTCATTTTTTGAGCTCCGATTTTTAGAATGTTATAGAGCATTATTTATATGATTTAAGGGAAATTTAATTGAGATTAATTGAGATAAAAAAAAAGGGAGGAAATGAGAGATAAAGAGGGAAATAAATGAGTTATTTTAACATAAGTACAAAAGGGTCAAAATTGGATTATTTTTAGTCAACGTGGTAATAATAGCATCTTCTCCACTCACCTCTCTCCCTCTTTTTGGCTAACGGCATGACTTTTATACAAACTCTTTGAGTTTTTTCTCCTCCTCTGATCTATCTTTAATTTAACTCAATTAAACCTTCAATATAAGCCTTTACTACCTCTACACACCATTGGAAGCAAAAAATTCAAGAAAAACTAAGAGATTTACGTAGTTTTACATCTCTATAAATTGTAACCTTTTTTCATTTGGGTAAGTTTTTCCAAGCCTCGATATTTTTCACATGTTCTTTAGGTGCCCAAAAGCTTATCTATATGGTCGGCTTTAATTTTTGAAGCTCATTTGACTTTATACACATTTTTACTAAATGAATTTATATTTGACAGTTGAGCTAGCTAACAATTGCAAGGATAAGGGGAAAGAGAAGGCGTGAGTGGAATTGGTGTCATCTTTTAAACTCATTATACATGTAATTATGAAAATTTAATATGTGTGTATGTGTTTATACATAAATGTGTGTGTATGTTGAATATGGAAATATGACATTTGGGCATAATGAGCAATTATGTTTTTTTTTAATGATGTTAGATGTGTTAATTATGGTGGAAGAAATGCTTGAATGATGTTGAATTTGATGATGTGGGTGTGTTGGTAATGAGGGCCAAAATGCCCTATGATAGGCATGTGTGTTTGTGTGTTGGTAATATGCATGTATGATAACTATTCACATAATTTATGGCGATATATGTTGGAATGCACATGTTATGTGATAATGATGATGGATGAATGCTCATAAATGTGTCATGATGAAAGATGGCCAAATAGGTATAGGGCATGAAAAGTATGTTGCATGATGTATTATGATGTGTATTAGCATGTATGTATATATGTCATCATGTTGGTATATGATGTTATGAGTTAGTGCATGGAGTTGGAAAAATGAACATTTGTGTATGTGTGTATGTGTTAGGACAAAAGGCCTATAAACTCAATGTATGTGTGTTAAATTATTATACATAAGAGAAAGGAATTGATGTAAATGTAATTATGGTGTTAAGTGTATGATGTACCTTAACCAAGCATGATTGTATGTAATTTGTGAGTTTGGATTATGATATGGTTGAATGAGTTACCATTTATGAGAATGATATTAGAAATCAAATGATATTGTAATGATACATACTTTGAATATGTATGTGGCATGTGTGAGGTCTTATGGCTGACATACGCATAGGGGCATAATGAAATGACTTTCATGAAAACATGCCTAATATGGAAATGTTGATTATTAGAAGGATGTATGGACATGATTTATGCTGATATCCTAGTGTTATATATTCATGATATGCAAAATTATAGATATGATGAACATAAAGGAAGCATAAGAAAATATTATTACCTCGGTTTGTCATTTGTTGGCCCAACCAACTTTGTAAAAATTATTTAAGCTACTTAAAGTGGTTAAAACAAGAAAATTAAAATATGGTGATTAGCCTATATTAGTTAACAACCTAGATTAGGTAGATTGACTGGTCAACTAGGGGTTTAGTAGCTGTTACAACACTTTAGTGTCTTTTAATGACCTTCGGGTTTGAATTATGGGCCTTTGTGGTTCTAATGGCCTCTGTGGCCTGGTGTCCCCGTTATCTAGTATAATCAAATGTTTCCTCTAGTATAGGCAATAAAACATGTGAGTGATGTAATTCATTAATTACAATGATGTTAAGTTTTATTAATGTTATTGTTTATTAATTTTGATAAATGCTTCTTTATGAGGTTGAGACATGCTTAAATGTTCTATCTAATTTAAGCTATATTTTGAGCATGTATGTATATAGATGCTTATAATTGAATTGCCATTCTATACATATACATGTAGATGTGTGACCATATAAATTTCCTTAATTGCACCACTAAGCGATTTGCTTAGCGCATTATTTTATTTGCGATGTGTAGGTTGAAAAATCATATTAGTGTCAAAGCCTCATAACTGTTACAGATCGAGAGTAAGCTACTTTTTGGTATTTTTCTGATTTGTGCATATTGATTATGTGATATAGATAGTTTAAATGCACTTGTATGTAACATGAGAGAGATTAGGCCTAATTTGGGATTGTATTTTTTTATAATTACTAAAGCAAGTTTAAAACTATATTTTGATATTTGTATGAAATATTTTCCATATTATGTTGTTTGGATTGTTGAGATGTTGATGGATGGTTAGGCGGACTAATTTGTGTTGAGAATGAGATGAATGATTTTTAGAAGTGCTATTTTCCTTTGCAGGTTACTATTCATTTTGGGATAATGTCCCGGTATAGCCGCTATGCTGTTGGGTTTTTGATATGAGGATTCATGAAATAAAAAGTAACATGTTAAACGGATTTTTAATTATTTAAGAACTAAATTTTAAGACTTTAATTTCAAATCAAACATATATTTAAAATGGTTTTAATTTATTTGGATTTTTAAGTGACATAAAATGGTTAAGTAAGTTTGATAGCACGTTTGTGTATACACTCCTTATTTAGATTCGGTAACTAGATCGGGTAAGGGGTGTCACAGAAATAGAATAATATGTATAAAAAATCATAGTAATTTTAATAAAATGGTTGATTAAAGTATATAAAATAATAGTTAAATGTATAAAATAAGAGATTTACATAAGTAAAATAGAAAGTAAATAGATTAAAGGAAAATTTAAAGGATATATGGAACTTAATATGTGTAAAAGTAAAGGAATATGGAAATTAAAATAAAAAGAGGTTATATAAAAATATAGTGAGAGACAAAAAGATATATATACATATTAAATCAATAAATAGGAATTTATAAAAATGAATATGATTACAAAATAATAGAATTAATGTTTGGTTATTAGGCATAAAAAAGGATTTATTGAAGTAAAAAAATTAATAGTACATAAAGAGAATTATAAAAATGAAAAGGTAAAGAATCATAGAAAAGTATAAGAGATGTTTTATAATATGATATTAAATGAAATAAAAGAATGAGAATATAAAGCTAAAAAGAATATTTTATGAAATTAATTAAAGACTTTATAAATAATAAGTATATAAATAGGAAATTGGTAAAGTCACGAATATAAATTCTTATAAGAATTACAGTTATAAGAAAATGTGGAATAAATAGATATATGGTTATAAATTGAAATTAAGAAAATTGTATAGATGATAAGGAAAAGAACCGAATAGACTGACGTAGAATGAAATAGAAAAGTGAATCACAAAAATGAATACATGTATATTATTTGTGATATGAAAAGGTTTATGAATCAATGGTATCGACCCTATGAACATATATGTGTATGATTAAATTACTTCGATATATGCTTGCAATATTTGACTATACAAAGAGTAAATAGAACAATACTAATATTGACATTATAGTGAACTTTTCATACACTATATGAACTAGAATTAAATAAATATCAATGAATATTACCATTTGAAAAAAAAATATACAGTATATTGACGTAAAGTAATAGGAGATATAATCATAAAATGCCCCGATGTCCTACATAGCTTATACATCATAACATATATTGACAAGTCAACTAAGGAACTACCATTATAGCTATAGCATATCGTATAGTGGTTTAATGACTACCGTTTATCACTTTAGTGCATACTGTATTGCACCATTGAGGGTGCCTACCATATTGCACTTCAGTGCCTCTCGTTGTTATGGGGAGTGCTAGTCCCATACCTATTATACAAACACTATGGTGTCATATCATTACATATCTCGTTATCCTAGCATGGATAACCATTATAGGATTATCGAGGGCAAAAGTGATATGGAAAGGTTTAAAATAATCAACAAAGATAGTAAAGATAAAGTGTACACATATAATATTAAAAGAAAAAAATTATGGATTTTGAATTTAAATAGAGGTACCATAGAAACTGAAGTTATATGGATGAATTAAATTAAATTTTATTAAAATATTATAAATACAATTACATGAATGATTAATCATAGAGTATAATCATATATGAGACATGGTTATGATTAAAATTTGAACATGATGTCAAAAATGAAATTAATTATTAGAATGTTTATATACATACATGAATACAAGAAAAGAGAGGTATAGATGACAGTTACATATGAATAAAGTATAGTGAATATAAATTAAAAGTGGACTATAAAAGTTATAAAAAATGTTAAAAGTAGATAGAACTTGGAAATGCTATTGAGTTTAAAAAGTAAAAGTTATATGGAATAATAATAGAAAGGTGAATAAGGTATATGTGAAAGTATCAAACATAAGCAATAATAGAGGAATTTACAGAACAAAAGAATACAAGTAAAAAAACATATAAAAGAGATTATATAAGACAATTATACATAAATATAAGTACATGTAATTGCTAAATAATGTACAAGACATAGTATGAGAAGTATAATAACTATATAGTTAATTTAATATGAAAAATGATGTACATGAATGATGCTAAAGTACATGCATAAGTAAAAAGTATTAGAATAAAGAGAAAGAATATAGAGTGAATATATCAAATAAGTATAGAATTAATGTATAGAATTATAATATGAGATAGATATACAAGAAAACATATAGTAAATAGTAAAAGCAAGGTAAATATAAAGTAATTAGATTAAAAATCCAAAGTAACATTATAAGACAAAGGTAATAGAACCTATATAAGTAATGAATTGAGGGAGTGATAAATGAAAAGTATAGATACAAGTAAAATAGTAAAATTACTAGTAAGAATAAAGGAACCAGCTTAATATAATAGTCAAAACATGTTATAAGATGTTAATAATAGTTATATGTATAAGATATCATTGAAATAAAAGAATAAAATAAGACACTTTAATATAGTTATCAAAATAACTTGTAGCCTAAACATAGCAATAATCCATATTTTAGAATACATCATCAAGCATAATTGCTCAGCACATTAGATACTTTTCTAATGCATAAGCCACAGATCATGCTGGGTAAGGCAAGGATCAATTCTTGGCAATGATAGTAGTCCACAAGCAAGATGTACATGTAAGAAGAGAACCATGAACATTCCTACTTGCTGAAGTTTTTCTACATCAATCGTTATATAAATATTTTGTAAAATACATGTATGATTGAATAGTAATTTTAGATGTTATGTTAAGATGAATAACAATTTGTATATGGAAATTGTATCAAATCATAGTCTAATGTTATAAATGTTTTCTTGAATTGAATATGGATGTGTTATAGGATATGATTGATATGAGCAAATTAACAAGATATAAAGTAAATGGAATAGTTACACCAAATAACTAAATAAAGGATAAAAGTGATACGATTAAGGAATAGTAATCGAGCCGAAAATGTGGCATCCTATACCTGAACGAGTACATTGATTGGGCATAAGGGTGTCATATTTTTATTGGTATTAAAGCCTAGGTTTGGACATTCCTAGGCATCAAATGGCTACATATGTGTGTGATATATGTGTAAGCACATGCATTACATGATAGTTGAGCTAGTAGGACATTGACAAGGATTCTCTTACCCGCTAATATAGAATATGCATAAGAAATAGAGGTATAGTCAAATAAAAATGATAGCTAATAACTATAAGTAAATGTAAAAGATTACAAGAATAGATAGTCATTGATAAAGATGAAATAGATTAAAGTGATAAGTTAAATGATAAAAATGCATAGGAATGATATGCATCAATACAGAAGAAACTAATTATAAGAAAAATAAAGAATAGATATACTAAGAAAAGATGAAAGGAAATAGAAGAGAGAATCGAGATAGTATACGAAACATGAAAGCATAAAATAGTATGAAAAGTGATTGATAAAAAATACATGACATAGTACAGAGAGGTATATGATATGAAGGGAGGTTCAAATAGAGAATACAATGTTTGTAACCCCTATAAAAATGGTCTAAAGAGGGGAAGCATACAAGTTAAATTTCAAGGATGAAATTTTCTAAAGAGAGGAAGAGTTGTCACATCTCGACTTTTAATCCAAGTTTCACAAGGATAGATTAGGAATTTAAGAAAAAAAGGGGAATGAAATTAATGTATAAATCAAGTAGAGTCAAATGGTGTGAACTATTGAGCAAAAAATGACTAAATGGCATAAACAAAATTTCATGAGAAAACTAAGGGAAAAATTGGAAATTCAAGTATGGTCGTCCTATGGTGAGAATACCATGTGTAAAAAGGGTTAAAAATATGATTTTTGCATGTGAGGAACATAAAAATGTGAAAAGAATAAGGCTCGGGAGTAGGTATCTATGAATAGTACCACCCAGGCCATGAATAGTGCATCCGAAGCCCGATTGGAGTTAACTCGATTGATAAATAGTATAAATTATGAGATGAAATTATGGTGTAATTTGAGGATCATTTGAAGTCATATAAGAGATTAAAAATAAAAAATGAAGTCCTGATTACATTCGAGTGTAAATAGTAAACCATGTAGAGCTAAACCAAAAATTAAGAAAAAGTGCTCAGAAAAATTTGAAAGTGACGCATAATGTTGCTAAATAATATAAGGAATATGAAAATCATATGACCTAAACATTATGACATGGGAACCATTAGAAAAAAATTGGAGAAAAAAATTCAATAAATGACAATATATGAGAAAGTATAAATGGATTTATGTAAGGATATATCTCCACCCATGGATTGTATAGCACCAAGTAATCTAGGCCATCCATGTGTGCCTAAAAGATGTCATAAATGATAAATATGACATAAATATTTAATGAAGGTGCACACTTGTGCTTAATCCTAGCCATCTAAGTGTAATTTCTAAAATTAATCCTAGCCATTGAATTTAAGTATATAAGTGAAAATAATGTAAAATATTCAAAAGGATTTTTAGGCCAAAAACATGTGTTCTTCTCCCTCCTTTATGGCTAATATGCTCTCCTCCTTTGTCCCTCAAAAATTGCTTTCATAATTTTTCATTACACTTTAAAACAATATACCAAAATAATTATCTATCTCAAAATAGTTCATGACCGCTTCAAAGATATGAGATGGAAGATAAATTTAGGGGAAGAAAGGAGGTGGAAGATGAGTATTTAAGGACATTTATAGATGGGTAAGTTGATCTCTAACCAAGTGATTTGTATGGGATTATTTGAGGTTTGGATGATAATTTATGGAAATTATGTTGAAATTACGTGTATAATGGTATTTTTTTATGAAATTTATGTGAGAAAAATGTTTATGGATGTTGATAAAACTTGAAGAATTGACGATGGAGTACTGAAATTAAGGAGAAAGAAAAAGATTTTTGGTGGAAGTGAGTACCTAATGAGGTATTTGTATTCTAAAATTATGATTTATGCATATTTATTTATTATGTAATGTATGATTTTTTTTTCATGTTGTTGCTAAGTAGATGGAATTGATGGATGGAAATGGTTGTTAGACATAAGTTGAGAAGTTTAAAAGTGAGAAACCTAAGTAAATGAACTTGAACCTATGAATCCCATATAAGCCGAATTATGTGTATAGTTCGAGGAAAGTAAAATTAGTGCATTTTAAGTGTAATTATATGTTAATTGGCATAAAAATGTTGATTACAAGATGGCAAAAATGGAATGGAAATAAGAAAATCAACTTGTATAGGTAACAATATAAATGAACCCAAATTTTGTATGAGATGAAATTAATTTATAGGATTGGAATTAATATGAATATTAGATGTTAACATTAATAAATAATGTATAATATGTGTATATTGTTGAAAATGATGATATTAGAAGAAAAATACCTTATAGGCTGAAAATTTAGCTGTATAAATTATAGTGATTTTAATAGATTATTATGAGATAAATTATCTAGCTAAGTAAATAATAGAAAGACAAATTAAAAATTATAAGAGCATAGAAAAGAAATTGATGTATGATGAATTAATATGCTGTAAAAGAATGCAAGAAAAATAGTTACTAAGTGAGTAAAAGAAATAGGTATATGACAAGAGAAGAAAAGTATGTATATAAGTATGTGTATGATAAAGAAATGTAGATAAATAAGTGATTCAAAAGAAAATAATATGTGTTGATAGATATTAAATTTAGAGAGTAAATAAATGGATAATAGGAATTATTCAATAAAGATAAAGTAAAATTAATTATATAGAAAAGTCAAGGTTGTTTAAATAGATAGAATTACTATGTATATATGTGATGAAAAATTTATAATTTAGAATATATATGTATAAGTGAATTAGAATAATATATAAAAATGATCATAGTAATTTTAATAAAAGGGTTGATTAAAGTACATATAATAATAGTTAAATGTATAAAATGAGAGATGTATATAAGTAAAATAGGAATTAAATAGATTAAAGGAAAATGTATATGATATATGGAAAGTAATATGTACATAGGTAAAGGAATATGGAAATTAAAATAAAAATAGGTTATATGAAAATATAGTGAGAGATAAGAAGGTATATATACATACTACATCAATAAATAGGAATTTATAAAAATGAATATGATTACAAAATAATAGAATTAATATTTAGATATTAGGCATAAAAAAGATTTATTGAAATAAAAAAAATTAATAGTACATGAAGAGAATTATAAAAATGGAAAGTGAATGAATACATGTATATTGTTGTGATATGAAAACATATGCATGTATGATTGAATTACTTTGATATATGCTTACAATATTTGACAGTACAAAAAGTAAACAAAACTATACTGGTATTGACATTATAGTGAACTTGTCAAACAATATATGAACTAGAATTAAATAAATATTGATGAATATTACCATTTGAAAAAAAATACAATATATAGTAGTAAAGTAGTAAAAGATATAATCACAGAATGCCCTAATGTCCTATATAGCTGATGCAACATATGATAGGTTGACTGATTAACTAGGGAACTACCGTTATAGCTGTGGCCTACCATATAGCACTTCAGCACCTACCATTTAGCACTTCGATGCATACCATATCACACTATTGAGGGTGCCTACCATATTGTATTTCAATCCCTATCATTGCTATAGGGAATGCTAGTACCATGCCTATTATGCAAACACTACGGTGTCATACCTTTACATGTCTCATTATCCCAGCATGGATAACTATTATAGGATTATCAAGGACAAAAGTAATATGGAAAGGTATAAGATAATCAACAAAGATAGTAAAGACAAAGTGTACATAGATAGTATAAATAGAAAAGAAGTTATGGTATTTGAATTTAAACATGGGTGCCATATGAACTAAAGTTATACGGATGAATTAAATTAAATTTTATTAAAAAATATTATAAATATGAGTGCATGAATAACCGATCATAAACTATAATCATATATAAGACACAATTATAATTAAAACTTTAACAATGATGTTAGAAATGAAATTAATTGTTTGAATGTTAATGCACATACATGAATACAAGAAAAGAAAGGTATAGATGACAGTTACATTTGAATAAAGTATAAGTGAATATATATTAATACTAGATTATAAGAGTTGTAGAAAAATTGAAGTAGATAGAACTTGAAAATGTTATCAAGTTTAAAAGAGTAAAATTTATGTGGAATAATGAAAAAAAGGCAAATAAGGTATATGTGAAAATATCAAATAGAAGCAATAATAGAGGAATTTTCCAAACAAAAGAATACAAGTGAAAAGTATATAAAAGAGATCATATGAGATAGTTTTGCATAAATATAAGTACATGTAATTGCTAATTGATGTACAAGACATAGTAAAAGAAGTATAATAACTATATAATTAATTTAATATGGAAAATGATGTAAAAGAATGATATTAAAGTGCACGCATTTGTAAAAATTATAAGAATCAAGAGAAAGTATATAGAGTGAATATATCGAATAAGTATAGAAATAATATATAGAAATGTAATACAAGATAGATGTGCAAGAAAAAATATAGTAAATTAGTAAAAGTAAGGTAAATATAAAGTAATTAGAGTAGAAATCCATAGTAATAGTACAGGACGAAGGTAATAAAACCTATATGAGTGATGGATTGAGAGAGGGATAAATGAAAAGTAAAGATACAAGAAATACAGTAAAATTACCAGTAAGAATAAAGGAACTAGCTCAATAGTAGTAGTTCAAACATGTTATAAGATGCTAATAATAGTTTTATGCATAAGATATCACTAAAAATAAAAGAACAAAATAAGACATTCTAATATAGTTAGTAATAATCCATATTTTATAATACACCACAGAGCATAATTGCTCAGCACATTAGCTTCCTTGCTAATGCATAGGTCTGTGGGTTAGGAGAAGCAATGGATCAAGTCCTTACAATGATAGAAGTCTACAGGCGAGATATACAGGTAAGAAGAGAACTACAAACATCTCTTCTTGTTGAATTGTTCCTATATGAATCATTATGTAAATATTTAGTAAAATACATGTATAATTAAATAGTAGTTTAGATGTTATGTTAATTGAATAATAATTTGTATATGGAATTTGTATCAAATCATAGTCTAATATTATAAATGTTTTCGTATATTGAATATGGTTATGCTATAGGATATAACTGATGTGGACATGTTAATAGGATATAAAGTAAATAGAATAGTTACACTGAATAACTGAATAAAAGATAAAAGTGATATGATTAAGGAATAATAATTGAACTAAAAATGAGGCATCCTATACCTAAATCAGTATAACAATTAGGCATAACGGCATTACAAAAATGACTAGTTGATTAGCATCTTGGAGGAGGTTTTAAATAATATCTAAGGCCTTTTATGTAACCAAATCCATAGCCAAGAACTTCCTCAGCGATTTTATCATCCGTCTTGGATATTTCTTGAGCATTATATTGATTATTTTGTTTTTTTATTGTATTTAGGCATAGACAACATGAAAAGTGAGCATTGATATAAGTATAAAAAATAAATTCAACAACTCAAAAACTTAAAAGTAGATAAATACACAAAAAAATTTCATTATTAAGCTTTCTTCTTCAAGCAACATAAGTAATGAAAATCACAAGCCCAACTCATGTATTCACTTAGATTAAGTATTCAAAATTATACATTGAACACATTATTATAAT
>CANXYI011779509.1:0-11405 GCA_948208565.1 Hura crepitans
TTTTGTGCATCTTTCTTTTACTGTAAAAGACTTGGCTTCACTTGTAACTCAACCATAAGAGCTCCATCATCGATAAGCTTCAATATGATATTCATAGTCTTTGTAGCTAACATAAACTTCCTACTTAAATTATCTACTACCACATTGGCTTTCCTTGAATGATAGTTAATAAAATAATCATAATTCTTAATCAACTCCATCTGTTTTATGCTATTTTAGATTTACTCTTTTTATGTAGGGAGGTATTTCAAGCTCTTGTGGTTTATGTACACATAACACTTCTCCTCATAAAGATAGTGCCTTAAAATCTTCAAAGCAAATACTATACCTACTAGCTTAAGATCATGTGTCGAATAGTTCTTCTTATAAGGTTTCAATTGTCTCAAGGCATAGGCAACCACTTTACCTTCTTGCATCAAGAGATACATCACTGTAGATGATAAAATCTTTTCCAGACATTGGTTGTGTAAAAATTGGAGCTTCTATCAACATAACTTTCAGCCTGTCAAAGCTCTCTTAACATCTAATATCCCATATAAACTTGGTATTCTTTCTCAATAGACATGTCATAAGGGCTATAATCATAGAAAATATCTTGACAAAATGCCTATAATAACCAAAAACCTAAGAAACTTCTGATCTAAGTTGTGTTCCTAGGTAGTTTCCACTCCATGATCATTTCTATCTTGCTTGGGTCAACCCTGATATCGTCTGCAAAAACTACATGTCATAAGAAAGACACCTTATTAAGCTAAAACTCGCACTTGCTGAGCTTGGTATAAAGTATCTCACCTCTTAAAGTCAATAACACAACTTTAAGGTGGTGCTCATGATCTTTCTTGTTCTTGGAATATACCAGAATGTCATAAATGAAGACAACCATAAATTGATCCAAATACTATTTGATAACTATATTCATTAAGTCTATGAAAGCTGATGGAGCATTGGTAAGCCTAAATGGCATTACCAAAAACTCATAATGCCCATATTTGGTTTTTAAAGCTATCTTTACCACATCCACTTCCTTAACCCTTAACTGATAATACCCCAATCTTAAATCAATCTTAGAAAAGGCTTTAGCTCTCTTAAACTGATCAAACAAATTGTCAATATGGGACAAAGGATATTTGTTCATGATGGTCACCTTATTCAACTATCTATAATCCATATATAACCGCAAAGATCCATCCTTCTCCTTTACAAACAAAATTGGTGCTCCCTAAGCTGATACACTCAATTTGATAAACACCTTATCAAGTAGTTCTTACAAATGAACTTTTAATTCATCAACTCCATATGAGCCATTCTATAAGGATTTATAGATACTAATGCAGTGTTTAGAAAAACCTTAATTTTAAACTCAAGCTCTCATACTAATGGTAAACCTAGCAACTTATTCGGGAGCACATCTGTGAACTTTAACACTACTGGTATCTGTCTCACATCTACCTCATCCTTCATAGTATCATACACATATGCCATGTAGGCCATATAACCCTTCCTTATCATCTTTCTAGCTATCACTACCAATATAACATTGGACAAAAAATCCATTCTTTCACCCATAACTATGATTTTTGACTCATTTAAAGCCTGTAGAGAAATCCTCTCCATTTTGTAATCTACCATTAAATGGTGCTTAGGCAACCAGTCAATGCCTAAGATCAAATTAAATTCATCGAATGGTAGTTCAATGTTATCAGCAAAAAAAAAACACATGTCCTCAAATTAATCAAAGACATGCTTTGTTAACTATGACATGCTGGCTTATATGATTGCTAACCATAATCTCTATATCTAATAATTTAGACTCTAAATCTCAGTCTTATGCCCATGTTGTGCATATATATAAATGTGTTGACCCTAGATTAATTAAAGCCAAAGTATATGGATCAAAAAGAAAGAATTTATTAGCAATAACCTCATGAGAGTTAGCTTCTTGACGTACCTAAATGTCATACTCTCTAACAAGAGCTCTAGGCTCTACTCTTTCTACTATCTTTAACCTAAGTCTCTAGTTGCCCATTGGTCTTACTCTTTTATCTTCTCTATCCTTCCTCTGACCTTTGGTGGTAGTTGGTGATGATAATTATAGTTGAGTAAAGGTTATATGGCAAAATGACCCTTAGTGTAGTATCCAAAAAAACCCTAGGCATGGTTATTCAATAAGTGCCTCTATGCCTTTTACTACAGTGCTCACACTAGACCGCTAGTGCACTCCTAGCAAATGTTACTAGTGCACTAGATATAAGTGTCTGATGCTTGGACTTAGCCTAAGAACCTTGCCTGGACTTATATAATTGGCCTTACCTCTATTAATATTATGGTCTAAACTAATCCCCTTTAAACCTTTTCTATGAATAAGGGGCTAAACTGGCTTGCCCCTGTCTGTATATTCTCTTCCTTTAAAAACTCTCTTGCTTCTCTTTCGATATTTCCTCTATTATGAGAGAGGCTGCCACTAATGAAGAAAAGCCTTTTATCTTCATTATAGCCATATGAAATCTAATATCATAGTTTAACCTTTTTTCAAACCTCTTATATCTTTTGACTTTTATTGTAACCATTTCTTTTGCATACCTATAAAGCTTCGTAAACTCCTTATCATATTTTGATATAGTTTGATACTATTGATTCAGATTAATCAATTTTTATTTGTTCTTGTCCAAATAATTCTCTATGATATACTTTTTCTTAGACCCATCTAGAAAGAACTCTCATGTCATATATACTGGTGCCTTATGCTTTGTAATACCCTTTCACTATTTACAAGACTTTTTTTAAAAGAGAGAGGCTACACATATCATGTTATCTTCAAGTGTACACCTTAGCTGCTATCAGATTCTAATTGTTCATTCTAGCCAATATTCTAAAGCTATAGAATGATCCTTTTCTATTCCCATAAAATCAAAAGCACCTATCTTTATAACCCTCTCTATATAGAGGTGGTGGTGGTTGTACTAGTGGTGGATATAGGGTAGTAGTTGCAGTAGCTTGTCTTAGTAGTTCTACTATCTGCTATAATAAAGCTAGCTGAGCTTGAGCATCTAGACCTACAACACTTAGTGCTGAGTACTTACCCTAAAAGGCTCATTAACTAAAGTTGGTGCATGACTTTCTACTTCTTCTTCACCACCTTAAGGTATAAATTCACTCATCTTGGATATATAGGAAAAATAACATATTATAAGCCTCAATAGTGTATACTTATGCGATGGATAATCTTAAACTCTAAGCACTCATGTGTAACTCTTATGTATGAAGGAACACCTAAATCGAAGCTCTAATACTAATAAATGTGACACCACTCACCTGGGCTGATTGTCGGATCCAAGTGAGTAATGACACATAACCGATATTCAAACTACTGCTATATAAAACCTATATAAATTAAAAACTTTTGAAAACTTATTTACATGTAATATCTTTTAGAAAATAAATTTAACAAAATATCTCTTTTTTAGTTAAAAACATGTGGAAATCCTCGTTTTGAAAATCCGACTATACCAGGATACTATTCCCACTATAAATAGTAACTTATAGGTAAAAACACTTCTATATACCAACATCCAGTCTCAACACATTTTGATCCTCCTCATCATGCAAATCATACATTCCTAACATTCAAATAGTCTTAAGAATATAAACATAACCATGAACATCATTGTAGTTTAAATACATATTACAAAAAAAAAAAACCTTTGTTTGGAAAGTTATAGATCTAAAGTAAAATAAGTTTAGGCCCTTCCCAATGTTACATACATATAAGTGCATGTAACCATGCTATACAAATTAATATAAAAGTTATACCAAAAGGAAGCCTTGATCTTGATCTACACTGCTGATAGAGGCTTTTAGATCTAATCTAATCTTTGACCTACACACTATAAAAACAAAAATGTGCTAAGCATAAAGCTTAGTGGTGTATTCAGTATGGTGTGTGTGTGTGTGAGTGTGAGGAGAGGTGATAGCTAATTTTCCATATGAATAATTTATATTATTTTTATATTTATATTAATGATTCAATGGCTAGGATAAAAAGGTAAAGACATGTAAGGCCATGATCAATTCCAAGTGTCCCTATTTCTTTTTTATTTATTTATTTTATTTTTATTTGGATGGCAAAGATCTCACATGCCATATTTGATCTAATGACCAATTTTGCTCACCATATAAAAATCAAGTCATGCTTATCTCATAAATTTGTCATTTTTTCTATTTAATTTAACTAATTTATTTCTAATAGTTTAACTTATAAATAAATTATGGCATTATAATTTTTATGTTTCTCTAATTATTTTAATATCAAGATGTGCAAGTCTTGATTTTTTCTAAGCATGTTTTTGGAAATTTTTAGTTCAACCCTAAAAGGGTTACTATTCATACCAGACTATAATCTAGATTTCGTTTTCAATTTTTAATCTCTTATATGACCTCAAATTCCTATCAAATTATACCATAATTCATTTTATAATTTATACTATCATTTGGTCGGGTCAACTCCACTTGGACCTAGGAAGTAATATTCGTGACCCAAGTGTCATTATTCACTAAGACCACCTCTCAAACCTTATTCTTTTCACATTTTCATGTTCTTCTTATGCCAATTTCATATTCCTCATTCTTTTACACATGGTCCTATCATTATATGGTCATCAAATTTGTATTTCTAATTTTTCCCTTCACTATCTCATGTAATTCCCTTTTTGCCCTTTCATAAATTTTTACTCAGTTGTTCACACCAATTAACTCTATTTGATCGTATGTCTATTTCATTTTCCACTTCTTTTTCAAATTCTCATTCTATCCCTTTGTAAATCGGACTAAAAGTCGAGGTTTGATACCTATCCTTATGCCACCAAATCGAATTTTTATATGTTTATATGGTTTGTAATTTATTATTTTTATTAGCTTTTTAGATTTTTATAGTAGGATTTTCAGTTGTAATTGTCTTAAATATTTCCTTGTATAATTCCATGCATGTTGTAATAGGTAGATTAAAATGATTTTTGATCTGATTAAAAATTAAAATTACAATAAAAATGTTCTATAGAAAATAAGAGCTTTACTGTATAAAAATAAGAGTTCTTATACCAAAGTATGCAAATGCCCAAAATTGCTTTAATTTAACAAAATAAGGTGTTTTGAATAATAAATGTTTTAATTTGAATATTTTGAGGACCAAAGTCCGCTCCTCAAAAATTATTTGTAAAATTTAATAATTAAAAGGTTTTTAATAAAAAGGATTTTATTTAGTAAGTGTATTAATTGATAAATTTTATTTGGATATAATGTTCCAATAATCAAAATGATTTTATTTGATTAAGAGTAAAATGTTTTAACTAATAAAATAGCTTTAAAACCAAAGTTCCATAACCTTCTAGAAAAATTATTTTAATAAATAAAATGAACATTCTTAATAAGTCATTTTTAGGAACCAATGTCCCTTATGTCCAATAAAATGATTTTGGATCAATGTCCTAGATATAATAAATTGGCCCGATTTCGTGCATGTTGGATATATATGATTTATTTTGATGCATATTTCATTTGCTTTAATTTTAATCGCTTTTGATTTGCAAACATGTCTATATTAATCATAATAATTGTACACTTAAAGGGATTTAATAAAAAATTAGAATCGTCGAGATGAAAATTGATATTATGTGAATAAGAGAGAATTTCCAAACTTATCTCTTTGGTTTACTTCCCAAACTAACCACCTGGGTGGCAACTCATACTCACCACTAAGTAAATCGCCTTATAGGGGACACTCAAACTCCTATCCTTGTGTCAAATCTTTGAGAACATGCCTTTTAAAGGCCCATTCTTAAGAGGTCTAGCCTAAGCTTGTCAACAATTGGGGTACCTCCATACTCATTTGGTTCCAATCGGATATTTGGGGCTTCTTCTTTTTTTTATGAATTTTGCGACACAGTCTGCTAGTATTTATGCTTTTAAAGAAGTATCTGACTCAAAGCACATGTCATATGGTTAAAGTTTTATGGACCATTTAACCAATTCTATCAATATCAGGCTTGTGCAAGATCTTTTTGATCAGTGAATGTATTTCGACAATTACTTTATATGATTAAAAGTAGTGTTTTAACTTCTTAATAATTATTATCAATGCTATCAATAACTATTCAAATTTCACTCTTTTTGGGTTTTAATCTCTTTAGCACTTAAAATGCATAATAAATAGGACTCACACTACTATCTCCCCTATAGTAGAGAGGTACATGTACAAAGTTTGACCCTCAATTAGCTTGCTAAGTAATAGAGGTTCTATGAGGAATGCTTTGAGCTTTTCAAAGGTCTTCTGGAATTTGATATCCCTCAACTTCTTAAACAAAGGGAGGCATTTTTGAGCTAAATAAGATATGAACCTTTCTAGGGTCATTACTCTTCCATTTAGCTTTTACATGTCATTTAGACTTCTAAGTGGTTGTATGTCTAAAAAGGCTTATATTTTTTTTGGTTAACTTCTATTCTCCTTTAAGACGCCATGAACCCAAAGAACTTTCTTAATTGTACACAAATGTACATTTCTCTAGATTTAACTTCATCTAATGCTTGTTTAAAGTATAAAAAACTTTTGCAAAGTCACTTGTACATTCATTATCACTTCAGCTTTTAACAATCATATCATCAATGTAAACTTTAATTGATCAACTGATGTTAGTTTAGAACATTTTGTTAATAATCTCTTATAAGTTACCCTTGAATTTTTAGGCTAAAAAGCATTACATTGTAGCAAAAGGTTCTTTCCTGAGTGATTAAGCTCATTTTCTCTTGATCAGGGTCAAACATAAGTATTTAGTGATATCTCTAACTAGTGTTTATAGAGAAATAAATCTCATATCCTACTATGAAATCTACTAATTGATTAATGCATGAAAGGGGATAGCTATCCTTTAGGCATGCCCTATTCATATCTATGAAATATACACACATACACATTTTCCTATTCTTCTTCTTTATCAATACTACATTAGCTAGCAAGTCAGGGAAAAATAGCTCTTTAATAAATCTAGCTAAGTAGAGCTTTTTGAGTTTCTTTAGTAATGATTGATTGCTAATTGACTACATATCTTCTTAGTTTTTGCTTTACTAGCAGGACTCGTAGGTCGATATTAACTTATGGCATATGACTTTGGGGTCTATTCTAGGGATGTCTTCTAAAGACCAGGTGGACTTGTTCAGAATGAAAATGTCCATCACTTTTTCTTTTACTGGTTTAGTCATTTGGCTTTCAATCAGCACTATCTGCTTGAGCGCTTTTTCTACCTTTATTACTTCTCCTTCAAACTCTGAGTTTAGGTGTTTTAGCTTTACTTTTTCTATTAGATTAGTTGAGAATGTTTCTTTAAGGTCTTTGATTATGACAATATAAGCTTCTTGAGCTGCCTTTTGATTTCCTTTAATGATTGCAGTACTATTAATGGTGGGAATTTTAATCACCAAGTACCAAATGATGGTTATTACACCTATTTTGAACAATATATATTATGTGTTGTATCATGGTATATGTACTCATATGATGTATAAAGGGATTGTGCCTTAACATGTTTTGTAAATAATTTTGTAACTCTTTTATTTAAGCTTTGTAAACATTACTAAATATGTATGGATGTTTTTATTTTGTATGATATCTTTTCCTTATGGATTGTTAATGTATTTTGAGTTTATGTGTTTTGGAGTGATCAGAAGGACCACGGAGTAGTGGTGTGATGTTGGATTTATATGGAAGTGTATTTTTTTTCTAGGTTACTATTTGGGATAGTGTCCTCGAATACCCGTTAAACTACCAGATTTTTGACATAAGGATCCCAATAATATACCCATAAAGAAATTTTTGATAATTGACAATTTTAAGAGTTTTATAAAGCGTAAGAATGATTTTTAAATAAGGTTTTAAATTATAATGGTTTTTTGTAAGTTTGGATATTAGTTTGTGTGCCACTCCTCATTCGGGTCTAGTGACTGGATCGGTTAAGGAGTGTCACATTTAGTAGTATCAGAGCTTTAATTTAGGCATTCCTTGGTATATAATGGTTACATATGAGTGCTTTAGGTCTAAGACCATACATCGTATAATTATACAGTATTGAGGCTTATAATATGTTCTTTTTCCTATATGTTAAAGATAAGTACATCTACACCACAGGGTGATGAGGAAGTTGAGAGCTATGTTACAACTACGGTTGGATAGGGGGCTACTAGGGCTAAGACAATTATCCCCAGAGATGTTGGGTAGACATGTAATGCCTATAAACCTAAGTTTCATAAATAGTACCTTTAAGGCATGAACAATAGCTCTCAGGGAGTCGGGCCCATTGTGATGGTTAGAAAGGGGAGTACTAGTCATAAAACTTTAATGAGCTAGAAAATGATGAAAATAAATTAATTAAAAATTTTAGTAGAACCAATAAATTATTTTGGACTAAGAACTAATGAATAGTAACCTTAAATGATTTTGTACCAGGATAGCTTCAGGATATGCTTGAATGGACCTAAAAATACCATATTCTAATGCTAAAAAATTCCAATGAGTTTATTAGTGAAGGAAATTTAATTTTTCGAGGTCACCTATCTTAGGAAAAATTCCAATGAGATGGCTGAATGATATGCATGGTGATAATGGTGATGCATGTATGTGTGACACCCTTTATCGGATTCCTGAAGAAATTCGACAGGCGATGCACTTCCCGATAGGTCACCCATCTTAGGATTGGTCAAGGGGAAAACTCCTTAACACTTATGGACTGTTTTAGAATTCTATTAGATATTGCTTAGATATCTAGTCTAATCCTTAATCACATTCATACATGGTCTGATAGACTCAGAAAAACCATTTACAAACACTTTCTAGGTCACAAAAAATTAGGCAGCACAACAGCGACCCGGGTGATATACCAAAATTTTTTTCACCTATTAAAAACACTTATATAAGTAAACAATCCATAAACCTCTATTTGGATCATTTTGGTCCCCTAGTTAACATTAGGATACATCAGACACATATTAAAATCAAACACATGGGCCTTAGGCCCACAATTATCAAATCCAGACACAAACCAAACAAACACCACACCTACTTATATATATCACATTACCTATGTGATTGATATAGCAAGTGTAACCGCTAAGGTTCTGATATTGATCCCTGCACATTTGGGTATTGGGAGGTTCAAATGGGCTGATCCCTACTACCCATTTGATTTATTTATGGATATTAGGAGGTTTTATAGGGCTAATCCCTGCTATCCACTTGAGATGCAATGGATATGTTGATTTGGGATATTCGAGGTCTCAAGCGGTTGATCCTTGCTATCCCCTATAGACATTGGGAGGTCTATGGGATTGATCCCTACCATCGTGGATTGATCCTTGCTAACGAACATAGTAGGTGCAGTCACTGAGTTCCAAAATGTAGGCCACTGCACAGCCTGGATCTTATTGTCCAGTGTCTTTAAGTGTAGTCTCTTTAGGATGGGCTTGAAGTAAAATGATATAAATGAATGAATTATAGTGACTAAAATAAATTTAAAATACTTAATATGAATAAAAAGGGATGTTTTGGCATAACTAAGGAACTTAAGTAGATAAAAAGGTACACAAATGAATGAATAATAAATTTGGGGAATAATTGAGATCTACATGTAAATAATTCTACATACTCATACTACTGTCTTATAATATGGTCATTGCATGATTGTGTGTGTGACATGCACTTATTGCATTAAATCCACCACTAGGTTTATACTCAGCATGTCGATGTTTTGATATGCAGGTCGTAGATAGTAGTACCAGTCTAGCCTTAGCATTGCCATGTAGTAGTTTTACTCCCTAGGGCACAGTCTGTACTTATTAAACTTATATAGTTGGCACTTATGTAAAGTTAGTTTTGGACTGGGTGGATGTAAATATTAAATATGGGTTTAGTTATATTATAGATGCTAAGTTATATATATACTACTGTAACTAGCTAAATGTTTAGATATTGGTACACCTATTGACTATATATTGCTGAATGTTATGGGTTTGAGACCCTATGTTACTTGTGCTATATGTGGTTGATTTGGTTATTGGATGACTAGAAGGGTCCAAAAAATGATGAAATTGATTGTGATAATTATAGAGGTGTGCTTTAACAAGTTTAAAATTTTGGTTTTTCACCCGGGTAGTTGTTATACTACCCAAATTTTTGTAAAATAGTTAATAGGCACAAAATGTTATTTTATTAATCAATTATAGTCAATATTAGAGTGTTATATGATAATTTTAAAGAAACAATAGAAGTATATCACTAGAGAGATTGAAGCCATAAGTGTTAAATGAATGAGGACTAGGATAGTATTAAGATGGATGACTAGTGGGAAGTAGCATCCTTTGTTTAGTTCCTTTGAGAAATGGGCAGAGGGTGTTATAAGGTAGCTCAAGCATAGCTAGTCTACTCCAGCAGGTGGTAAAGCTATTAAGACAAGCTATAGCTACAGCTACTCTACCTCATTCACTAGTACAACCACCACAAGCCCTCTAAAAGACATATCTAGAGAGGAATAAAAAGATGGAGGTTATAGACTTTATGGGCAAAGAGTTAGATGATTATGCCCAGTTAGAGTATTGGTTTGAGAGAATAGCCAAAATTTTACAACATCTTAAGTGTACCTTTAAGGAGAACTTGGTTTGTGCAACCTCTATGCTACAAGAAGAAGCGTTTAGATGGTGGGATGCTCTATTATAACATAAAGCAGTAGAGGACTTGACCTAGGAATTCATTCTAGAGGAGTTTAGGAAAAATTATGTCACAGAACTGCCTTGACAAAAAGAGACATGAATTCATTGATTTTAAGCAGAAGCACAAAATTATATTAGAATATTTAAATGAGTTTGCCAAGCTTAGTAGATATGCTAAAGAGATGATTCCCACTAAAGTGAGGTGGTGTAAAAGGTTTAAAAAGGGTTTGAACCATGACATTAGGCTACATTTGGCAATAATGAAGCTCAAGGATTTATCTACTTTGGTAGCAATATCACACACCATTAAGGATATCTAAAAAGAAAAGTGAGAGAGCTTCTAAAGGAAGAATTCTTATAGGTTAGGGCAAGCTAGTTCAACACTTATTTCAAAGAAAAAGCCTAAGAGTGAACAGTCTAGACAATAGCAGACTCAGAGATATGACTAGACATAAAAGTCGGGTCAGGGTTCTTAAGTTAAGTCTAGATAGCAGATGAAAACTATTAGTGCTCCAACGTCTATAGCCAGGAGTGCGCTTGTAGCATAGTGTGATCACTCTGGCAAGAGACATAAAGGCATATGTTGGATGACTATGTTAGAGGCTTACTGGGGATATGAATTTAAGGATCTTTATGTTGAGAATTATTTGAAAAGCCTATAG
>CANXYI011779654.1:0-11796 GCA_948208565.1 Hura crepitans
TGTGAAGCACCACTATAGATGGTGAAGTCTTTCTCAAAAACTACTTAAACTAGAATTGATGCTTCTATTAATATTAACTTAAGCTTGTCAAAGCTTTCTTGACATTTGTTATCCCAGACAAACTTGGCATCCTTCCTTAATAAACAAGTCATAGGTGTTGCTATCAAAGAGAACACCTTCACAAACTATTTGTAATAACTAGCCAACCCAAGGAAACTTTTGATCTCAATGGTGTTCTTAGGTGGCTTCCACTATATCACTACCTTAATCTTATTGGGATTAACTCGAATCCCCTCTGCAGAAGTAATGTTCCTAAGAAAAGACTTCTCACTAAGCCAAAACTCACACTTGTTAATCTTAGCATACAACTTCTTATCTCTCAAAACTTATAGAACTATCCACAGATGATGCTCATGATCCTCTTTACTCTTGGAATAAACTAAGATATCATTGATGTAAACAACCACAAATTGATAAAGATATAGTTTAAAGACTCTATTCATCAGGTCTATAAAAGCCGTAGGGGTATTAGTAAGCCCATATAGTGTTACCAAAAACTCATAGTAGTCATATCTCATTCTAAATGTTATCTTCACCACATCAAACTATTTCACTCTCAAATGGTAGTAACCATGCCTCATATTGATCTTAGAGAACACTCTATGTGACGCCCCCTACTGGATTTCTGAATTAACCCAATAAGTGGTGCACTTCTCATTAGGTCACCCATCCTAAAATTTCTCCCATATTCATTCATTTAACCTTTACTTATTCATTAATATTTAACTATATTTGACTACAAATTTAATCCTGTCTATCTCTACGCACTACTTAGGGTCATACTATATCACTCATGCCAATACTGGGTAATTAAAGGTCAGTCAAATGTTTCCTAAAATCTAGTAGCATAACAGTTGTCCGGCTCACTATCAAAAAATTCATACCTATGAAAACACTTCTATAACTCATATTCACTTCTCTTGGACCCTTTTGGTCCCCCAGGTATCAACCTAACATCAACATTCTATCAGTTCATCAACAAAGGCCTCAGGCCATAACTAATAATTATAGATATAGATCCTTAAGCTGACAAACCATATCATTAAGTAAGGCAATCACACATTCAAAATAATTTGATAGAAACTTATTACAATACACTGTCTATGACATAAATAGACCCTTTTATATGGTACCTATTCCCCCATCTATGTACATAAGTGCAAAACTATTTACTAACATATAGCAACCTTACTAACATGTCCTCTGAACCTTGACTGCACATACTCTGAGGTTACATGCAAGTTCTTATTACCTGTGCACTGAAACTGGTACACTGAGTATATAATACTCAGTTTTGAACTCAAGCATTTAAAATATGTTAGGTAGTTTATCCATACATATATAGACATAATGTTAACTTAATCTGATTATTAGGTCCAATTTACAATAATTATGTGCCAAATTACCAAATTATCCTTATACGAGTACATGTCAATAAACCATTACAACCTAATCAAATCATAGTTCTAATATATTGTTATTAAAAATCATATGCATAATCTTTACTAATCAAGCCAATGAGTACTGCACGTGTAAAATTACCAAAATACCTCTAGTACACATTCTGTAGTATTATTTCGATAAACATGCCCAATTATGACTTTTAATGCTTATTCCTTCTAGTTTAATTAATATGTTGTTCATCTTATTAATTTATCTAGCCCGACTAGAAAGATGACATTGATATACACTGGACCCAAAGGGGACCAAAAAGGAGTGTAGTGATACACATTCTATACCCCGACCACTGCACTAGCCTGATCAAGTTATAGCACCGAAGGTGAAAATAACAAGATATGGTTGTCTAACAAACTAGTACAGTGGCCCCTCGAAACTTTTGCCACTGTACTAGCCCTATTTGAAGATTAAAGATGTCATAAATTGGTCTACTTATTAGACTAGTCTATTTAAACAACTAGTGTATTGGCCCTATGGGACCTACACTGCCACACTGGCAAAATAAGGTGAATGGATTTAATGATTGAGAATGTCACAAACTAGTTTATTTAATCGACTAATGGAGGGGCCCTCTGGGACCTATGCTACTGCATCGACAAAAAAAGTGAATGGCATCAAGTGTGCAAAGGCATGTGAGTATCTATCTAACAAACTAATACAATGGTCCAAAATAGACCTAGGGCATTGTACCAGCCCTAGTTGAAAATCAAACAATGTAATAGCTACTAAATCCCTAAGTTGATTGGGTCACCCATCTAGTGGGTGTCTAACTAATAGGCCATGTAACTCAATTTGTGTTTACATTTTCATGAGTGAACTTCTTATAATATTTAAGAATGAAAAATAGCCAGTTAGGAATTTTATTATGCAGTCCAATTTTAGACCGGTCTGGTATGGCCTTAATTAGGTTATATTGGGTAAATTCTCAAAAGTATTTTTAAGTATTAGAATTGCCAAAAATTAAAGTATATTATGCTTGTGTTTATTCCATGATTATTTCTCAAATATTTGCCTTTTACTGTCTAATGGCATTTTTTATTCAAGTAGTGCTCAAATTGGACAGTTATAGATCATTACGTCAAGTTTTCAATTGGTCTTTCTAGGTCCATTTCTCAACAATTTTCAGCGTAGTTTTCATCATTATTTCCACAATGTTTATAGGCCCTAAGCCATACAACCCCTAGGCCAAAACATAGGCTCAAATGCCATTACATTTAATCACAAATAATAGCCCTTAAAGGCATAAATTATGAGTACGTTATTTATTCATAAGTCATAGCCCTTAAAGGCACATTTCCAATTAACATGTCATGTCTATTATTTAAAGGTTGATGTCCCATGTTTATTTCTTACACAATACCAAAATTAATATGCCATTTCTCTTAGTATAACTCTCGGGTATAACTATATATGTTGACCTTAATCATACATTTTATTAGTGTTTATCATACATTCGTGTTTTTATACATAATATAATCACTTCACTCCAACAAATTCACATTATAATACTAATCAAGGTAGTTCATGCATAGTCTATGTCTCAGCCATAGTTTAATTTCCAATCATACATAGACTAATCAAACATTTCACATGCCATATTGTATTTTCACACTTTAAGTCTAATATGTATGCCTAACCACTATTTCATATAATGTAAGCCTAATATACATGCTAGTCAAGCTTGATCACTAGTGTACAATATTCATCATACCAAACTAGATAACCACACATACATAACATATACCATACATGCACTGTGCACCCTAAAATCATTTTTAGCTATGAAATCTAACAATCTATATACATATGCATATGCCAAGGCTCTCGACCATTCATATAACTCATGCCTACCACGTATTCTTCAAGCTACACTCAATTAATTCCACAACATTTTAACACCAAAGCCATTACCAACACATCAAACACCATGGACACACTCTTTTAGGCCTTGTAACTCTCATCTACTCACTTAACCCTTATCAAACATGCATACTCCTAGTTATTCATGCTAATGTTTTACATCATTTAGTTATATAAGTATACATACCCATCTAAAACCATTCTAAGCCTAAACATATATACCATTTAATTCCCCAAACCTCTCAACCAGTAATTGGAATCACACCCTCAAAAAGCCAATTCTTATTACAACCACCAATTTAGCATTCATTTAGCAATATACTAAACACTCTATTCAAGCTTTACAATACAATCAATTAAACACTAGAATAGCCAATCCTAAAGTTGATTTCTAGCCATGAAAATGAATGGCATGAATTGAATGCTAGAATTCACTTGCCTTAGCTCAAATGGAAGAAAAATCCTCACACCTCAAGCCTTGATAAAACTCACGAAAATAAGCCTCAAAAGCTCCTCAATGGCTCGCTTTCATTCACGCCAAAGCCACTTGAGAATTCCTCCAAAAATGATTGCACACACACTAATGAAAATCTATTCACATAAGCTTACTTAGGACCCTTAAATCCCCTATAAAAAGTTTTGAAAGAGCCTAAAAAACTTATCCTTGAAAGTTTACTTCCCAAGCTATCCACGGATGAACACCTTGATTACTTTGATTTTTCTTGAATCCTTATTCCTCTATCTTCCTCTAAACCTTTCACAATTCAATTCCCAAAAAATTACAGTAATTTTGGTGATGATTTCAATTGAGAAAGCTTGATAAAAATGGTTGAAATGGTATTCCTTAAAAGAAGTTGCCGTTTGCAACTTGTAAAGAAGAAAAAAGAAATTTTTACTTCTTTTAGTGGAACTTGCCAAGTGTCACTCCCATTTTAACATGTGCACTTGTTGCATGCTAGCTGAGTTGGCACAGGTGGGTGCCACAGCCACCCAAACTTCCCATAAAAGCTCAGTTTTAGTAATAGTGCTACCAACTTCAGAGAATTTTTAAAAATCACATAGTTATCAAAAAAATACATTGTTTGCTTGTAAATTCCTCACTTGGTCCCAATTACTTGCTTGCAAAATTTTGCAACAAAATACCATCGAGAAGTAGGTGAACCAAAACATTGGCATTCTATGGCTATTCGATTTGCAACAGAACCTTGGGAATTTTTATACGGCCACTCGGATCTCTAAAAATCTTTATGTTTGTTTCTAACATCCTCAAATGCTTTCAATTAAAGACACATAAAGTTTCATGGCCTAATTCATGCTAGCACGATTTTGGGAAAATTGCAGTTTTACAGATATCCTGAAAAATTCCAAGTAACCTCAAAAAATTACACCATTTGTTTTAAAAATCCTTATTTATTCCTATTTAGTGGCCCGTAAAATTTCACGGCCAAATTCCATCGACAAGACAATAACCCAATTGCCTCAATTTACGTGTAAAACCCTATTTTAAAGTGATTTTGCAAACGACCTCTGATTCCAAGAATTCTTCCTTTAATGTACTCAGGGGAATTTTAACATTCAAGATATGGTATTTTTAGGTCCATTCGAGGACATCCCAAGTTATTCCTAGCCCAACTTAGTTTATCCCCACAGATCACTAATTTACTACCCGAAATGAATTATTGGTTGAAGTAAATTTTTAAATTTTGCCTTTTTCATCAACTTAAAGCCTTTCAAAGTTTCATAACCAAAGTCGCTACCTCTATTTATGTGCAAGTCACCCGACACTCTTAGCACACTTCCCGGACCAAATGACACTATTCTCGAGGCCTTAAAACACGAGCATTATAGTTCTTCCCCTTTTAAGAAAATTTCATCCTCAAAATTACCTAAAGCAAATAAGTGCGAATACTAAGCTTTCATCTATTCTTCTAGCTCCCAGGTAGCTTTTTTAGTATTATGGTGCCTCTATAGCACTTTAACCAGTGGTATAGATTTATTCTGTAACTGTTTTACTTTACGAGCCAAAATTTGAATTGGTTCCTCTTTATAACTTAAATCACCCTTTTCATAGGCTTAAATCAGATTGTACTTCAATATCTATCAATACCAACTTTCAGTCTTTCTCTGACCACCTTTACTTTCTTCCGCATCTCTAATCAAATCAATATTAGAAAATTTTCTTTCCTCAACTTCACTCTAGCACAAATGAGTTTTATATCATCTGCCATATAAAGCTTCATAAGGTGCCATTTCCAAACTAGGCTGATAACTATTGTTATAGGCCTATTCTACCAAGGATAGGTACTAATCCCAGCTACCCTTAAACTCAATAGCACAACCTCACAACATATCTTTAAGTATCTATATCAACCTCTCTAACTATCTATTAATTTGAGGATGAGAAGTTGTACTATAGGCTAGTCTAGTGTCTAATGCCTTTTGCAACTTCTTCTAAAATCAAAAAGTTAAGTAAGGATCTTTATCAGAAATGATGGTCACTAGAACACTATGTAACTTGACTATTTCATGCACATATAGTCTAACAAGCTTCTCTAATAATAATCCATCCTAATCAGGATAAAGTGAGTTATCTTTATCAATCTATCAACAATCACCGACACAATATCACATTTACCTCTAGTTATAAGTAAACTCATCACAAAGTCCTAGGTCACCCTCTCCCATTTCCATTCTGGTATTGCTATAGGATGCATCAATCTAGAAGTAACCTAGTGTTTAGCTTTCACTTGTTGACATGTTAAACACCTTACAACATATTATGCCATATCTCTTTTCATACCAGGCCACAAATAATAAGACTTCAAGTTTAAATACATCTTCGTAATCTTTGGGTGCATAGAATAAAGAGCTTTATGTGCCTCCTTTAGTATCTATAACCTCAGGTCATCTGTACTAGGTACACACAACCTGTTTTGATAATACAAAGACTCATCTTCTATCGACTATAACCCTATGGCCTTCCCCTCTTTACCTTTACTTGCCATCTAAACCAACTATTCATCTTTCATCTGAGTTTCTATAATCTACTATCTGAAGTTTGGCTTCACTTGTAACTTAGCCACTATAGCATGCTTTGAAGTGTACTGTAACCTAGCATTAATGGCTTTCAAAGTCACCATGAACTTTCTGCTTAAAGTAACTACCATCATATTTGCTTTCCCCAAGTGGTAATCGATCAGATAATTATAGTCCTTTATCAGTTCTAACCACCTTCTTTGTCTCAAGTTTATTTCCTTCTAAGTATGTATTTCAAACTTTTATGATCTATATATATGTAACATTTATCTCTATACAGATAGTGCTTCCATATTTTCAAAGCAAAAACAATAGCAACTAGCTTCAAGTCATCAGTAGGATAATTCCTTTCATGTGGCTTCAACTGTGTTGAAGCATAAGCTACTACCTTTCTATCTTGCATCAACACACATCTCAAGCCATTCAATAAAGCATCACTATACCCTGTTCAGGTTGAATTATGATAGGAGCTTCTATCAACATCTTCTTCAATTTCTCAAAACTGGCTTGACACTTCTCATCCCACTCAAATCTCACATTCTTTCTAATCAATCTGGTCAAATGAGTGGCAATGATAGAGAACCCTTTTACAAATCTCCTATAATACCCAACTAAGCCTAGAAAACTTCTTACTTTAGTTACATTCCTAGGTGGTTCCCATTCTAACACTACCTTCACTTTACTAGGGTCAACTCTGATTCCCTTTACTGAAGCTATGTACCCCAAATAAGCAACTTCACTCAACTAAAACTCACATTTATCGATCTTTGCATATAACTATTTCTCTCTCAAAGTTCGTAACACAACCCTGAAAAGTTGTTCATGCTCTTCTTTGTTTCCAGAATACACTAGAATATCATCTATGAACACCACCACAAACTGATCTAGATAAGGCTGAAAAACTCCATTCATCTGGTCTACAAAAGCTGTTGATATATTAGTGAGCCTAATGGCATCACCAAAAATTCATAGTGCTTGTACTGGGTTTTGAAAGTAATTTTTGGAATATCAGCCTCTTTAATTCTCAATTGATGATACCTAGATCTCAAATCAATCTTTGAAAACACCTTACACCCCTCAGTTGATTAAAAAGATCATCTATTCTGAGTAATAGGTATTAGAGCTATACTAGGATATACCTCAATTTCAAAGTCAAGTTCTTTCTAACATGGTAGACCTAGCAATTCATTATGAAATACATTAGGAAATTTAGAGACAATTGGGATATATTCAAGATCATAATTGGAAACATTCATGTTAATAACATAGGCCAAGTATGCCTTACATCCTATTTGAAGAAGTTTTTATGCTTTAACAACAAAGATAAGATTATTTAGAAAACTTCTCTCACCATCCATTGTCATTGTCTATCCCTTTGTAGTCTGGAGGGTCAATTTCTTATGTCTATAGCCAATTATGGCTTGATACTTAGTCAGTCAATTCATTTCTAGTATCACATCAACTCATAAAATGGTAGATCAATCAGATCAGAAAAAAAAATTGATGTTTATGCATCACTAGAGGACACTCTCCTTTGTTACCCAATCTACACTACCCCTGATGTCTCTTTTGACAAGCATTACATATCAGGGTCCATTTTTTTCACCTAATATACCAGAAGTACTATTAGCTCACAAAAGCAATCAAGGTTTGCATATAGAGAATTGCACAAAACCATAGGGTTGTGCCTGTCTCTGGCCCTAATACCCTAATTAAGACTGGGGCCTAGGTTGAGACTGTGTTTGTGACTGACTCTCCCTTCTTTTGTACAATTCAGCCATTCTAAAATTATGAATATTTAGTCTAGCCAATACTCAGCCCTAGTAGCATCATCCTCCTTCCTTCCCAGAAAATCAATGGCTCCTATTTCTTTAACCTTTCTAAAGGCATTTTTTATAAAGGAGTTAATGGTAAAGTAGCGACAATGGTAGTATATCTAAGCAAATCAACTATTTGCTATAACAAAGCAAGAGATACTTCTACTTGCTATGGTCTAAGCCCTTGTGGTTGCAGCTACTGTGCAGCATTATAGGGTTCAAGTACTGATGCATTACCTACCGTTACATAGTTATGGGTGCAAAACTAGCCACTTCTTTGGCCCCTCGTTTAGATACCTAAATATCCATGTCTTTATTGCAAAAGGACTTACTTTTTAGCCTCATGTAATGTGATAGTTCAGAGGAATTAAAACTTAGACACTAGCACACATGTACACTACCTAAGAACATTAAACCAATGCTATGATACCACTAAATAAGACACCCCTTATTGGATTTTTGAAGGAACCTAATAAGCAATGCATTTCCTGCTAGGTCACTCATCCTGAAATTTCTCCCAGGTTCATTCATTTAGCCTTTACTTATTCATGAATATTTAACTCTATCTAACACTAAATTTATTCATGTCTATCTTTACACAATACTTAGGGTTATATTATATCACTCATGCCAATATTGGTTAATTACAGGTCAGTCAGATGTTTCCTAAAATCCGATAGCATAACGGCTATTCGGGTTACTATCCAAAAATTCATAATTGTGAAAACATTTCTATAACTCATATTCACATCCCCTGGACCCTTTAGGTACCCCAAGTATTAACCTAACATCAACATTCTATTAGTTCATCAATAAAGGCCTTAGGCTATAACCAAATATTTATAGATATAAAGCCTCAAGCTCACAAACCATATCATCAAGTAAGGAAATCACACATTCAAAATAATTTGATAAAAACTCATTACAATACATTGTTTATGACATAAACAGACCTTTTTATATGGTACTCATTCCTCCACCTATGTACTTAGGTGCAAAATTGTTTACTACCATATAACAACCTTACTAACTTGTCCTCTGAACCTTGACTGCACGTATTCTGAGGCTACCTGCAGGTTCGGATTACTTGTGCACCGAAATTGGTATGCTGAGTATGTAATACTTAATGGTGAACTCAAGCATTTAAAACATGTCAGGTAGTTTGTCTATACATATATAATCATAATATTAACTTATTCTGATTATTAGGTTCAATTTATAATAATTATGTGCCAAATTACCAAATTACCCTTGTACTAGTTCATGTCAATAAATCATTCATTTAATCATTATAACCCAAGCAAATCATAGTTCTAAGTCATTATTATTAAAGATCATACGCATAATCTTTACCAATCAAGCCAATGAGTACTGTACATGTAAAATTACCAAAATACCCCTAGGTACACATGCTATAGTATTATTTAGGTAAACATGCCCAATTATGAATTTTAATGCTTATTACTTCTGGTTTAATTAATATGTTGTTCATCTTATTAACTTATCTAGCCCAACTAGAAAGACGACATTGACATACAATAGACCTAGACGGAACTAAAAAGAAGTGTAGTGATCCATATTTTGGACCCCCAACCACTACACTAGCTTAATTAAGTTATAGCACCGAAGGTGTAAATAACAAGATATGGTCTATCTAACAAACTAGAAACCTTGGCTACTGTACTGGCCCTATTTAAAGATTAATGATGTGACAAACTGGTCAGCCTAGCAAAATGGCCTGTTTAATCAACTAGTGTAGTGGCCCTCTAGGACCTATGCTGCTACACCGGTAAAATGAAGTGAATGGATTTAATGATTGAGAATGTCACAGACTAGTCTACCTAGCATATTGGTCTTTTTAACTGACTAGTGCAGTGGCCCTCCTAGACCTATGCCATTACACCAACAAAATCAAGTGAATGGCATTAAGTGTGCAAAGGCACATAAGTGTCTATCTAACAGACTAATACAGTGGCCTAAAATGGACCTAGGCCATTATACCAGCCATACCTGAAAATTAGACAATGTAGCAGCCGCTAAATCCTTAAGTTGATTAGTCAACACATCTAGTGGGTGTCTAACTAATGTGTAAAACCCCTTACCCATTTCCTCTAAAAATAGGCAAGACGTGCTATTTCCCATGAGGTCACCTATCTTTGGATTTTCCCAAGGGCCTTTTATTTAACTTTTATCTCATCTCACATTCTTCAATTCAAAAAAATTTCTTTATCAGCTCTTGTAGTCTAAAATACTTTTTCCAGGCATATGACATTCACACATCTGATCTCATAACCAATTATCATTTGAGTCAGTTATTATAGCTATAAACTTATTTCTTACCATTATAAATTTCTATGCTAGCCAATTTTATAGTTTAATACCCATCTACCCATAATGACTTACATGAGTGCCTTTACTTAATGATACAACATAATATAACCCTAACATCTCATACATGGACAGTCGTCACCTGCACTACTAGCATTTGCTTCATATCCTCTATATCTCTACCACCTATGCATTGAAAACCCGATACACTGAGTATACACTCAGTGGTTAATTTAACCAAACATACTATGTATCCAATGACATGTAAGCACATAAAAACTTCTATAATTACTTATTAAAATTTTCCTTTATCTTCCCTTAAGCTTTTACCTATAATTATCCATCAAAGTAGTAATTTTATTATTCCTTTAAATTACATGTTCTTATGATGTTTTAAGCCCCAACCTCATATTACTCCATGATTTATGCCTATCCGTTACCAATGTGTTCCTATTATTCAATTCAGTTCAATTATCATGTATATATATTCACTTAACCTGCTTTCTATATCTTAACTAATTTCTCTTATCATTTACCTTCATTATTTGAATACTTTACTGTTTAGTTACCATTTTCTCAATTTCTTATTTCTTTATATAGCCTCTTAAAGTTCATATGATTTTATTTAATCCCATCTTATTTCCCACTATTCTAATTCCCTAGTACCATTATCATTAATTGTTCCATTCTGATAGATTTATACTTCAGATTTCTATCTTATTATTATCTGTGAGTCCATTCATATTATTTCATTTATCCTTTATCCCTATGGTTTTTAGGAAGGACTCCTAGGCATTGGATAATGGGATCATGATGTGTAGTGGCCCCCATTTTAGGCATTGGCTACTGCACTAGCCCCTATAGTCTGAGAATCGGACAAAAAGCAAAATTATACCTTAGTCCCTATTATAGACCTCGGCATCTATACATAACTATCATCCGATACTCTAGGGACCCGTCCGTAGACTGCTCCCAATATCGGACTAGTGGATATTCAGGGGTCCATCCATAGACCACCCCCAATATCTACAATAATATCCTATAGTGAAGTGGTTTCTTGTAGAACCTAGGCAGCTGCACCCGCCTCGATCAAAATATGCCTATAATGCATGGCTCATCATAGAACCTAGGCAATTGCACCCACCGTACATAGGCTAAAAGTCACACAGACTCAGCCCCTAGTAGCTACAAATCCCTAGTTGACTAGTTAACCTATCTAGTGTATGAGTAACCATGA